>JAZKJV010009478.1:0-73553 GCA_037367405.1 Ottelia alismoides | reverse complement strand
TATGTCATTATGATTTGTGATGAAATTATAACCCAAAAATAGAGAGAGAGGTAAACCGGATTACCCCAGAGTAGAGTAATCCGGTTACCAAACAAACCCTTAAAGTTACGTTATACCGGCACGAAGCATGGCCGAGACTCGGTCCAGAATCCATCAGGCCCGGCCCAAGCCCGTAAAATAGTGGATCCGGGCCCGGCCCAAGATCTGGATCAAGAGGTTGAAATATCCGTAGACCAGCGCCATATCCATTGGGCCATGGAATCTTTATAGATACCAAATTTACCTATTTATTTGTAAAACGTTATTTTTACGCATTATTTCAATTTTTAATCTTACATAGTCATATAAATATAATCATAAAAATGTTAAAAATAATATTGAATGAATATTTGAGAAGTATTTTCTTTTCTTATATATACCATCATCTCTTTTATAGCATGCATAAACCTTTGCAATAAACATTTAGCATTTTTTACTAGCATCTTACTTGGCATGCATGATGAGTACGGCCTTGTCAACGTTATTTAGTCTCAATCTTCGTAGAGAGTATGGGATTTTGATGCGACCAAAGGATAAATATGAGTATATATATAGTAGAGAAAGTATTTTAACGTGAAAATCCCACCGAGTAAAAATCATGACCTAAGTAACTTAACTTAGGATCTTGGTCAATGGTGTTGATCAATTAATCCATTATATGAATTATCTCCCCATAGATAACTCAACAACTTTCAAGTGATTTGGACATACCAAAGTCTTTTGCATACCTTGGATCAGATATCAAGAACTTTCCACTACTTTGATCATACATTGAATATCAATACAATAGTATTGTGAAAGTAAGGATCGCAACGATGAATGATGAGATTAACGGATGCATATTATGATTTAACAAAAAATGCAAAAAAAAATGATGGTGTACTCTCAAGAGTCAAGATGAAATCATTGAGTAGAGAGTGAAAGAGATGAGCATGAATAGAGTTTTGAGAGAGAGGGGGCATGTGGTATATAATGTGGAACAACTTTTGTGTCTAATGCTCAGGAGATGGCATTATATTTATTGATGACTCATCATGTTCAACAAGGGAGAAGGTGTGAATACCTATAGGATCGAAACAGTACTGGTTGGTGACTAGTAGTTTAAGTAAATTATGGTAGTAGAAAATGAATAATAGAATAGAATTAAATAATATCAAGAAAAAAACATCGAATCAGATAGACAAACATGTGCACATATTTGCATGGAACCCTATTGTGTGAAAACCATGACCCGATCCATGACTCAGGATTCCAGATCAGTCATGTTGATCAACTGCTTGACCATATGAGTTATTTAGCATTGATAACTCAACCACTTACAAGAATATTGGGTCAGACACCAAAACACTTTACAACATCGGATTAAACACAAAAGTCCTTGCTCTAAATAAAATACACAAGTCTTCACCTATGCATCAGACACCGAGGTATCGTTGAGGATGGACCATATACCAAAGTTCCTAGGCCCTCTTAGATCAAACACCAAAGAAGTCATCAAACTTTAGATCAAATACTATAGTCTTCTTACCTTCTTGGATTGAACACACCATTGAAGTCCTCACACTTTCGATCAAATACCATAGTCTTCTGACCTTCTTTGATTGAACACCAAGGAACCTACAATGCTTGGATTGAACATCAAGACTACCGGAAGAAGCGGTTATCTGGAGAATATGATAAATGATATATTTTTATTTTTAGGTATAACCATGGAGATATATGAAAAGCATATATGTAGATGAATAAGCAATGTAATATCTCAATAAACAACACATGTGATAATGAAAGCATTGTTGTATTTTATATTTCAAATACTTTTATTACTTTGTTAAAAACATAAAGGTGAATTTATTTTATATTTATTGGTGTATGAACTTTATCTGGTTAGCATCAATGAGCATGTGATTTATAGCGTACATTTTTTGCATGACAATTTATTATTGATATTATATCACTATCATATTTTCTAACGTCTTTACATGGATATGATTTATTGTCAATATATTAATAATAATATCATTGATATAATATTTAAATCTTTTATGTAACGTTGCATGCATGTTGCATGTTATACATTTTACTTTATAATAATAATGATGGATGTTGTGCACGTTATGAGAATATTGAATCCTCTTTATTATATTTTAATACACTATTTTATGAATGATTAATATTCAAATTGAATGGAGGACTTAATTGGTTATTTTGAATGTGTAACATTCTCTTGTTGTGTATCTATATAAAGAGGCCTATAGCATTTGCTTTGATAACATACAATACACAATCATTCTATTCTCTCTACTCTTTTGAGTGTGTCTATTCCGAAGGAACGATCTATTATTGCTCAATAGATCTCGATGTTGGTACGTGCATACCCATTGAGATCTCGTCGTTGTATCCTGGAGAGTAGTCGTACCAATATTGATTGCACCATCAGAATCTCCGTGGGGGTATGAATCTATTCTTAAGGTCAGTGCATTTTGCACGCCTCGGCAAGTTGATTTATCTCATTAAACCCGATATTATCTAACCCTCCTTATATTTTTATACATTTATATTTATATCTTATTATTTCACCTACAATCTTAAGAATAGATTCTGGAGGGTTCTTTGTTTGTTTTATCCAAATACCCTCTCTTATATCTAGTAGTGGTTGAGCAACTTTTATGATTCAACATAATATTGGTGAAAAAATATTGCTGTTTTTTTGTAAGAGTCGAATGATGTGATTATATTCTTAAATATCTAGCCTAAAATATTCAAAAGTGTCCGGGTATAAATCATTGATCCTTAGAAAAGAAAACAATCATTGCAAAGCTTTTGTATGTTTGATTATTAGACATGCTCTTAATAATCATATTGGTCACTATAATATTATGTGTTGATCTGTTGTGATTAAAAAGAAAAAAAGATACTTGATTTTTAGTTTGACTTATCGTTTTGATATTAATGACATGGGATAAATAAATACCATCTTGAGAATAAATGTATCAGAAAGAATAATTATGTTTATCCATGACAAGAGTATTGCAAAAGTTTTTCTTCTTTTGAATGTAAGCAAGTTAGCATTCGTTTTACTGCATAATTTTTTTAAGGAAAAAGAAGAGTAAAAGTGATCGTGTGCTTCAAACTAGATATGCACATATGCACAAACTAGTAAAAGTGATTGTCTTATACATGAGACAAGATGTTGCATATGTTGTTGAAAGTTATGCAGGTATACTCCAAATCTGGAAGAAGAGCAATGAGATGCTCTATTTTGAATGCTTTCGTATCTCAAAGAAGAGATAGATTATTGTTTTACGGAGATACTACAGATCTTGAAGGATATTATGGTGCAAATTCATTCCATGATTCAGATGAGTCGAAAATTACTATTGGGTATATTCTTATCCTGGAAGCGGAGATATTTTTTGAAATCAATCTAGGAAGCATGCTTTGCTCGATATACATGAGCTTATTGCATTAGAGAATGCATGCACTCGTGATGTGCTTGAGAAACTTATGGGCAAATCTTTCCATTTGGATGAAGCCAATGTCATTAATATTTCTAATGTGAATGCCAAGCTGCTAAAAATATTTTATAATGTGAAAAAGCAAGCATTTTTGTCCAAGATATAATATTATGAGATTTCTCATGGCATAATATCCATGTATTATGTGAAGTCAGAGTTAAATTTGGTTGATCCTCTGACTAAACCGCTAAGCAAAAAGCTTGTGGAGAGTGCATCGAGGGGAATGGGATTGTGCCCAAATCACTAGTCGAAGTGATGGAAACCCAACCTTCAAGAATGGATATCCCGGGAAGGAGGTTCATATGGGATAAACAATTTACTAGATGACTAATAGGCTACTATCAGTTATTCCTTATTCCTATGGTGTACAATATGATAGTATCATAAGTGATGAGGTTGAACATACTTGTTCTTAATGGATGTCATAGCTCAAATTGGGTAGTGTCTAAATGCAGTATACACTTGGTGATGATCCACCTATATGAGTGTGAAGGTGAGGCCGTTTCCTATGAGATTTTTGGGCAAAATTTCTAGAGCACTCATGAAAATCCAGGTAGACGCATGGCCGAAATGTGTCAACCCGTATGAGCAACAATAGATTAGAAAATGTAATGTGAGATATGAGTCAATGGTTTCACAAGTAAAGGATTGATTCAGAGAAATTATTATTCCACCGACTTTTAGAAACTATATTCATATTCTCTATGTCTTGGTTCATAGTCGATAAGACACCAAGTCTTATGCATTGCGTTTTTGAGTTCCTTCAAGTGTCATCCTTAAGTTTTTATCCATCTTTTATGATTATCTTTATTTCTTTTTTTTGAAATTGTAGGGGATGAAAAATGATAGTTCAAAAAAAGAAGTATTTGAAATATGTGGGGGGTTGTTGTATTTTATATTTCAAATACTTTTATTACTTTGTTTAAAATATAAAGGTGAATTTATTTTATATTTATTGGTGCATGAACTTATTTGGTTAGCATCAATGAGCATGTGATTTATAGCGTACGTTTTTTACATGATAATTTATTAGTGATATTATATCACTATCATGTTTTCTAACGTCTTTACATGGATATGATTTATTGTCATTAGTATAATATTTAAATCTTTTATGTAGCATTGCATGCATATTGCATGTTATACATTTTACTTTATAATAATAATGATGGATGTTGTGTACATTATGAGAATATTGATTCCTCTTTATTATATTTTAGTACATTATTTTATGAATGATTAATATTCAAATTGAATGGAGGATTTAATTGGTTGTTTTGAATGTGTAATGTTCTCTTGTTGTGTATCTATATAAAGGGACTATAGCATTTGCTTTGATAACATACAATACACAATCATTCTATCCTCTCTACTCTTTTGAGTGAGTCTATTCCGAAGGAACGATCTATTGTTGCTCAATGGATCTCGATGTTGGTACGTGCATACCCATTGAGATCTCGTTGTTGTATCCTGGAGAGTAGTCGTACCAATACTGATTGCACCATCGGAATCTCCGTGAGGATACGAATCTATTCTTAAGGTCAGTGCATTTTGCAAACCTCGGCAAGTTGGTTTATCTCATCAAATCCGATATTATCTAACCCTCCTTATATTTTTATACATTTATATTTAAATCCTATTATTTCACCTACAACCATATCATCAGAAATATATTACTAGTGGTGTTGTCACATGTAGAAAAAAATTCTCTAACTAGTCCTAGATAGATTGTATTGTTCACTTCCTCGATATCGTGATTGCGTTCCTCCACTAAGCAATAACTGATCTAAGGAGCTTCTTTAAGAGTGCAGCATCCTTGCTTTCCACGGTAGAGAGTTCACAATATCCATGAAATGAGTATAAATCTCCCTGATGATCTCGCTTTGTTTATCTTGAAAAGCACATATTTCTTTGCAATAAACTAACTCTAGTTTTTTTACTATTGACTTATCTTCATATGTCATGGTGAATTTGTTCCATACCATATAGGCGGATTTGCTTGCAAATATCCAATTGACCTAGTTCATGCGCTCATCCCCATAACAAAGTGTTCATCGCCTTGGAGTTGTCGATATCATCTATAGTGGAGGTCTTACTGTGGATTGTCCTTCTATGGAGTTGGTGAGTGCCAACATAGCCCAGATTTCAATCATGCCCATACACGAACTAAGTGCTTATGTCAATGAATAGTCATGCAGATAATAATCACAACAAATAATATAAATCAAGCTAGGTTTCTCCATTAACTATAGTTGGCTTTCAGTATATTATTATACAAGGAGGATTAGTTGCTGGAAGACCTAAACTAGAGAGAGTAAGTTGCATATCAAGCCAGGTTTCTCCATTAACTATAGACAAGATTTAGGCATCGAGTATAACTGTAGACCCAAAACAAGGTCATTAATGTCTCGATATAACATTGAAGACATGCCTTTTCTCGAAAGGAATCGTGATGACATCTCACAATGCTCAAGTCGGTCAGCTTCAATATCAAACTAAGAGTGTCAAAATGACAGAATTTTAACTAAGGTGTTTTAGATAGACATGATAATTAGTCACTGTTAGATCCAATGGAGCTCAAGGAATCGCATAGTATATAAATATGTTATCAAAAGTCTGGACCAGTAGAGAAGAACCCTTTCGAATGTCCAGGCATCCCGAGCTTAGGGATATGGGATCGGAAGAATTCTTTCGAATAAATCTTATTCTCTCCGAGAATAGAGTTCCCATCCGGGATCATGGTCGATTGGTCCTTGGGGATTAACAAGCATCCTAAAAAGGATTAGATCTCGTCTTTGACTTCAGTTTGTCAATGTAAGAATTTACATTTATGCAATTACCATATATGGTAGTTGCCAACATTAATTTGTATTTCTTATTTTGTGGCTAATGTTTTATTATGAAAGGGTGCATCATTTAAGTAGTTGCTTTTGGTAGTTACTTTAACGGATAGGTAACCATCATGTATAAGTATGGATTGGGGTCCTCTCTTCCTCAACTAATGAATGTTAGAGGATCCATGACTCAAGCATATTGGGCAAGAGTTGAGAAGGAGAAGGAAATCACATCTTCATCACTTCGATTCCGTTGAGATGGCTTCTGATAATTATTAAGTACCTTAGATCTATCTTTTTGGATTAAGTTAATATATCTATCAATTAGTATCAGAGCCATTGGTGCTAAGAATATTATCATAGTTTCCATTGGATGTTTAGTAAAGTGCTGACAAATTTCTTCATGGGATTACTTGGAAACATCATTTACCTATTTTTGCTAACCCATTCACTATCTTGGAGTCTTTTTCAAGAATGGAATTGAGTCGTTTTGTAATAATAATAAACGACTTTCTTTCTGTCTACAGGATTAGTTAATGTCTATAGGAAGTTTGTATTTTTTACATCTGATTTATGAGAATTTCTTAAGTTTACAACTAACGATTATGCCTGATTCCATGAGTTCACATTTTTTGTGACGGCTTTTAAGTAATTTAATCCGATTAATGAAATTCACTTTCAATCTCTATAATCTTTGTGTTGTTTCTTTTCATGGGCCAATAGTAAATCCCATAGATTAGTTAATGGTGCTAAATCTTTAGACTAGTTTTTGTACACACTGCGTCTGCAATCAAAACTATGTATTTTATTCATAAATCCTTTTGTTTTTCTAATGCATTTTGATTAAGTTCAATTATTTATAAAAGTGCGGTTATTTTTTAAATTTTTTTAATGTCTTAGGAAATTTACATTTCTTTAATGACATTCATAGATTTTTTTTACCAATGATGGATTCGAAGAGGATAATATCTTCTCTGTAATTCTTTTGCCTAAGTTGCATTTTTTATCACTATCATCATTTACCTTTCCACATCCATACAGATTAAGAACTTGCCTTGCATTTTTAAGCCATTAACGGTTATCTATTAGTGTTAGTCAATATGCTTTCATCTCTTGATCACCTTTTTTATTGTGTCAAGAATGGAATGGATTGGTGTTATCATAGTAATGGTGGAAAATGCTTGATTAACTCCCTTTAAAGTCATTTGAGTAAGTATGTATAATTGAATCGAGAGGAGTAGCCACAGCATCAGATCAATTCATATTGCACATATTGATTCTTAACAATGGGTAATTATTGGTTAGTTATTACAGATTAGCCACGGTATTTAAGATTACCATATCAATAATTACATTAAGTTGTGGAATTAATTTAATTGAATATCAAATTTCATCTATATGATGGAATGAGAAGATAAATTATTCATCAATTATTCTAAATACCCACAGGTACTGAATAGTTGATGGTCATTCGGAATTTATTTGTCTCATTAATAAAGTAAAATAAAAAAAGTATATTATAATTCTTTAACTACAGCAAGTTTTGTAATGATAGTACATTAAATTCTCAAAAATGTTAAATAAATTAATATTTTGAATTAAGTTTTATGCTTGAGTTATTGCTTATTGTGCTAGTCTTGTTATGAAATTATTGCAGATAGTTCAGCTTTCATGTCCACTCAATTCAATGTCTTAAATTCTGTTCTGATTCTACATGGGGATAATTTTTCTAAATGGAAAGAGAAGATTCTTCTTTCTTTAGGTTGTATGGACCTTGATATGCACTTCGCGTTGAGGAACCAATGAAGCTTATGGAGGAAAGTAGTCAAGGCATTAAAGATTTGTATGAACGGTGAGAGAAATCCAATCCATTAAGTTTAATGATCATGCAAACAAAAATAGCAAAGAATATCAAGGGTTCAATTCTTGAATGTAAGACTACAAAGGAGTTTTTAGAGACTGTTAAAAATAGTTTAAAACTTCAGAAAAGTTTATGACAAAAATACTCTTAACGAAATTATCTTCTATGAAGTATAATGGTTGCACTCATATTAGAGAAGATATAATGGAAATGAGCAACCTTGTTGCTCAACATAAAGTATTTAAACTTGATATCTCTGAACCCCTACTTGTTCATTTAATTATCAATACTTTACTTTCACAATATGGGTCATTTAAGATCTCCTATGGTACACATAAGAATCACTGGACGCTAAATGAATTGTTAGTGATGCTTGTACAAGAGGAAAATAGGTTCAAACAAGAGAATGTTGATAGTGTCCATTTGATTACTCGTAGGAAAGAGTAAATGGAAAAGAGAGGCGAAACATGCAGAAAAGAAGCCGAATGAATTTAAGAAAGAAAAGTGCTTCTTTTGCAAGAAACCTGGCACGTTAAAAAGAAGTGCATCAAGTTGAAGGAATGGTTCGTCAAGAAAGGAATACATCGATGTCATGTATGTCATGAATCTAATTCATTGATGTTCCTTCTAATACTTGGTGGATTGACTCTGGGACTTCAATCCATATTTCCAACACCATGTAGGACTTTTCGAGCACAAGAAGACCAATGAAAATAGATCAAAGCATAATGATCGGAAATCGCATATCTTCAAATGTAGAAGTGATTGGAACGCAAAGATTCATTTTACAATCTGACTATGTTCTTGATTTGGAAAATATTTTTTATTACCAAGTTCTTTAGAAATTTGATTTCTATATCTAGACTTTGTAAACTTGGATACAAATTTTTATTTAATAAACTGCTTTTCCAAATGTTCAAGAATGATAAAATCAAGAGTTGAGTATTTTAGAATCAAAGAATGTCATATTTTTGAAAGATGGCGAGAATAGTGGGAACGGGATGGTAATTAAAGATCTCATATTTGATGAATCACCGAATCTTGTTATACCACTAGAAGGGAGAAGCAAAATATTCCACACGATATCTTGAATGAGCCACAATATCAAGACATTATTGTTTTTCAAATCCAAGATAACCCTTTGGTTGTACCAATGGTGAATCCTCTACTACCTGAGGATCAAGTTGAAATAGCACCAAGTGTTCAACAAGGTGTTGTTACAATAAGATCTGGTCATTTAGTAAAATATACAATCTCATCAAATTTTGTAACATACCTACAAGAATGTGACTATGATACGAGAATTTTAGAGGACTCAATATCATTTTCACACGTCGTGAATGGAATTAATTCTACTAAATGATATAATCCCATGAGGGAGGAGATGCATTATATGAATGCAAACCAAGTATGGGACTTGGTAGAGCTACCCAAAGGAGCGAAATCTCTTGGTCGCAAATGGGTCTTTAAAACTAAGAAAGATTCGTTAGGAAAGATTGAGAGATATAATGCCAGACTTGTGGCTAAAGGTTTCACTCAAAAAGAGACATAGACTATCATGAGACGTTTGCTCATCTATCATGAAAAGACTCATTGTCGATTATTATGGCATTAGCAGCTCATTGTGATTTAGAGTTACATCAAACGGATGTGAAAATGATCTTTCTTAATGGAGACTTAGATGAGCATGTTTA
This sequence comes from Ottelia alismoides, assembly GCA_037367405.1. Lineage (NCBI taxonomy): Eukaryota > Viridiplantae > Streptophyta > Magnoliopsida > Alismatales > Hydrocharitaceae > Ottelia > Ottelia alismoides. The sequence goes on along the minus strand of JAZKJV010009478.1, from coordinate 63,610 downwards.
CATGCGAGAACTTGAGGGTTTTATTTTAGATAATAACAAGCATTTGGTTTGTTAATTAAGCAAGTATATATATGGATTAAAACAAGCATCTCGTCAATGGTACATTAAGTTCAACAATACAATAACTTCATTTGATTTTCTTGAGAATATTGTTGATATTATATATATCTTAAGACGATTGGAAGTAAATAAGTTTTTCTTGTTCTGTATGTAGATGATATTTTACTTGCTTGTAATGACATTGGGATGTTGCAAGATACAAAGATTTTTCTTTCTAATAATTTTGAAATGAAAGGTATGGATGATTCTAAATATGTCATTGGTATTGAAATTCATAGAGACAGATCTCAGCGAGTACTTGGATTGTCTCAAAAAGCCTATATTGAAAAATTATTAGTGAGGTTCGAGATGAAATATTGTTCTCCTACACCAGTACCTAAGGTAAAAGGAGATAAATTTTTCATTCAAATGTCCGAAAAATAATTTAAAAAAGGAACAGATGAAGGACATTCCATATACATCTATCATTGGGAGTCTAATGTATGCACAAATATGTATTAGACCAGATATATATTTTATAGTTGGAATGTTGGGTAAATATCAAAGCAATCCAGACATGGATCATTAGATAACGCAAAGGCGGTCTTGCGATATTTGCAAGGAACTAAGGATTTTATGCTATTCAACTGGCATTCAGATTCCTTAAAAGTTATTGGCTATTCGGACTCAGATTACGCATGTAGTAAGGAGGATAGAAAATCTACTTTTGGATACATTTTCCTACTTGTTAGAGCTGCAATTTCATGGAGAAGTGTGAAGAAATCACTTGTCACATCAAGTACCATGGAAGCTTAACTCGTAACATGTCGTGAGGCTACTACACAAGCACTTTGGCTAAAGAATTTCATTGTGCATCTCAAGATAGTGGATTCAATGTCAAGATCATTAAAGATTCATTGTGATAATTCTGCAGCCGTATTTTTCGCTAACAACAACAAGTATACACGTGTCGGAATGAGAATTGACATTAAATATCTTATTGTTAAAGATAAAGTTAGAGATCATTTAGTATTGATTGAACATATAGGTACTAAGTACATGATTGCGGATCCAGTGACAAAGAGTTTGCTGCCTAGTATATTCATCAATCATGTAACTGAAATGAGCTTATCTAGCAGCTTGTAATAATTTCAATATATCCATATATATGCACCTTAAGTTTTAGTATGATGATCTACTTGTTTATTGTCTGTTATATTTCAATAGCATGCAATTAATAAATAGAAATAAAAATAAGAACTCGTGTTAATATTTAGATATTAATACATGAAGTTTTGTTAAGATAAGCAAACTATTGGTATAGTAATATTTAGAAGGATATATCGGCTTGAAAGGTATCTGCTGCCAAGATTCATATTAATTGAGTTTAAATTGACAAGTGGAACACAAAAAAATTGATACATGAGCCAAGTGGGAGAATGTAAGAATTTACATTTATGCAACTGGTAGTTGTTGACATTAATTTGCATTTCTTATTTTATGGCTCATGTTTTATTATGAAAGGGTGCATCATTTGGGTAGTTGCTTTTGGTGGTTAACTTAATGGATATGTAACCATCATGTATTCTAAGTATGATTTGAGGTGCCCTCTCCCTCAACTAATGAAATGTAAGAGGATCCATTACTCAAGCATAGTGGGCAAGAGTTGAGAAGAAGGAAATCTTATCTTCAACTGCATTTTGATGGCTTCCGGTAATTATTAAGTATCTTAGATCTATCTTTTTGGATTAAATTAATAGATCTATCAAACACATTTTTCTTTTATCAAACTGGAGTAGAAAATAGACTCTTGTTTAAAAATAAGAAAGAACTTGGTTAGTTCCCCACTGGTCAACTCCGTGGTATCAATGCCAGTTTAGGTTAGGAGAAATCGTCTAACTAAGGTTTTGTTTAAGGGATCCTAAATGTATTGGTTGATCAATGCCTCGTCAACCAGTCCAGACGGACTGATCATCAGTCTATGATTTCTTGAACTGCATTAATCCATCAATCGAACAAATACTTTTAGATGATGCATGTAAATACTTTGTGATTTTAAATGTAACTCCTTCTATTGAATATAAAGGAAAGGATTTCATCTCCCCCACGTGATGAGCTCAGGAGAGAAGCATTGTGATGTGAAATCAAATAACCTAACAACATGTCACTATAATTTATTGGGGGTTATTGTTGCCACAGTTAGGGATGAGCATTGGGTTGGGCCGACCTTGCCCAGCTCGAAGTCCAGCCCAAAAAGTCCAGCCTGGTCCAAGCCCAAACGAACATTGGGTTGGGCTTGGGCCTAATTTTTAGATCCGAATTTTTTTTGGGCCGGGCTCGGGCTTGGCTTGGCCCAGCCCGACCCGGCCCACAGGCCCGACCCAAAGAGGGGGCACGAACCCTTCCCATATCCTACACGTATGGATCTCTCACCTATCATGCACACTCTGTTCATGTATCCTATCTTCATACAATGTTTATAAATCAAGAAAGTCATGTGTGGGACATATGAGTTGATGATCATTGTATTTTATTTCAGAATTAATTTTTCTTAATTAGTGAATGTCTTAGATTCTGGTGGTTATTCTTAAGCTTTTAGTGTTTATTTTTTCTATTATAATATTTTCTATTATTGAATCTTTACCCTATACGAGCATTATGCCCATTTTTTTAACATGTAGTGCCTGGTGCACCTGTTGTTGTATATTGTGTAAACCTAGTTCACTCTTTCAATTTCTATAGTGAGAGACGTTTATGGTATATAACATTGAATGAACTTGTATAAAATGAGAAATCATCTCCAGTAGAATTGAGTTTTAGTTGTTTCACGAGTATTATGGCATATGTTTTAAACAAGTTTAGCTCGTCTAACTTGAATTGAGAGATTGACTTTAAACACAAACTCAAAGTTAATAATATATAATGGGTTAAGATAGGTCGGGCTTGGGCTTGGGCCGAACCAAAAAAAATTACAAGCCTAGGCCCGGCCCAAGGTCCGAAGTTTTTAAATGGGCTTGGGTCTGGGCCCTTCAAGGCCCGGCCCATGCTCATCCCTAGCCACAGTGAATGCAACCTTCCCCCAATGGACCTTTATCTTGCACACATATGAGCTTTCATACTGTAATAACCTATAAATCAAGGGATACCGGTATAAATTTTTAATAAATTCTCATAAAATAGAAGGTGGCACATCATGGACGTTGCATGGGAAGCATGAGATGTCTTCGTAAGCATGCGTGCACAAACTTTATACATTGAAGATTACTGTAATAGGCAAAGGTTACGGGTGAGTACAAACCAAAGAAAGAGAAAGAAATAGAGAGAGGGTGCGAGAAAAAGAGGGAAGAGAGAGAGAAAGAGGTGAGGAAAATAAAGAGGGAGAAATGCATTGTTAAAATTAGAAGGAGAAATTATCATGGATATGATTACTTTTTATGGTTATTCTTCGTTTCAATTCCTATGTTTTTATTTCAAATTTTATATTTCAATTTATTCTATGCTTAGATAATTTCATAAATTCAATTATATGTGATTTTGTTGAACATCGACCTTGAAAGGGTAATTATCACATGTTTTCATCGTATCAATCCATTGAAAGTTAGATAATTATGTACATGATGTAGTATGATATATATGCACAATATGGTATAATTGATTATATTGTATTAAAATAATATATGCATATACTATAGAGCTTATTATTAGGTCCAAGGGGCATTACTGTATCATGTCAAACTAAAGAAGGGTATGCATGTTCTAACATGTACCATAAATAGGATAAATGCCTATTGGTTTTAATTATGTAATTTATGAATTATTATAATTAAATATTATCAAGTTAAGATATGATCCAAAGAAGGAAATTCTAAAATAAAGTATACCGAGGAATAGCATTGTAACAACATATGGAGCTAAATACTACATTAAGGCGAGAGCCACCTCTAAGGTCCATTTGTCGGGTCCTAAGGGACATTATCGACCAAAAGGGTAACACCTTCTGAGGGTGTCGGGTTCAATGGAACCTTGTGAAAAAAATCCACTATTGACTCAGTAGTTGTTAACATGTTATCGTGGTGATTGATCAACCATTGTATCAATGGTAAGTAAAATGCACCATATATAAATATTGAGGATACTAATGATCGAATAATGAAATTATAAGGGCATGTATGAAATATTGATCATGAAAGCATTCATAAATATGAATTATGAAAATACAAAGATACATATGAATATTGATCAACAAATCCTGATTTGATTATATTGTTATATTTTCAATGTTAACAAGTTGTTAGCACATGAAAAATATACATGTTGAAGTACAAGCAATTTTCTTGATAAGTTATATTGTATAATCTTTTCTTGATTTGCGTCAAGTCATTATCAATTTTTTTATCTATCGATACCATACTAAGCTATTTTGCTTATGAACATTTTGTTCCGCTCCTATGGTTTTGTCCTGCCGCAGATACATCTAAGGAGCAAAGGTGCAAGATATTGATTATCAATAATTTTATTGTATTCCGCAGCTTGCAATGGATTTCGAAATGCCCTTAAATTTTTTTGTGTGCTTGTGAGTTTGTGTGCTATTGCAAGTTCAATCAATCAGACACATTTTCTTTTCACATTTGTATAAAACAGTAATCTACGGACCTTACAAAGAACAGCTGCTTTATGCAAAAAAAAAAATCAAACACAAGCGGATCACAGGTTACACATCGAATTAAACAAGAGAGAAAAACATCAGCTCTCAAAGAGAACATGAAACACCCCTTTTATATTTAAGAACACTAACTAGGCTTGTTTGAGTTCAATAATCTCACCTTAGCTTGAAATAATACATTGCAATCTACATGAAAGCAGCATGATAAGCATGTGGAATCATGATGCTTACCTAGCCAGAGATGCCATGTAAGCTGATGTTATGCCCATACAAGAAGCAACTATATACATTGCTAAAAAATCGCCTCTTCTAGACAATGGCTACAGGAGTAATACGCTTTTTTCCGGTCTTTGCGGAATTATCAGTTGGTTTAGGCAAGGCATGCTTCTTTTCCTCCATCATATTAGCTGTGCAGGCCATGGCATTTTTAATTTCCGTGTTCGGAGTAACGTTTCCTTGAATGCCTTCTGCAGTTTCTACAAAAAAAATGAAGACAGTTTCTAATATCAAGAGGTTTGGACAATTTAAATGAAGATAATGTGTTACAACTTCAAGGCTTCAATTAGCAGGATGATCTCCAATTGCAGACGTGTGGTGGCAAGATAGAAGATATATATCACCGAAAGCAAAAAAAACAAAGGACAAGGCTAAATGCATCTTTCTAGTATTAGATAGCAACACGTGTTAATTATGTAAAACGAATCAAGAAGCGTACCAGGCAAATAAAGATTTACATTCAGAAAACATCGCATCCTATGTGCCCTATTCCACTCCATAAACACAACTTTTTATATAAAGAATCATAAGATAAGTTTTCTCTTACATGTAATATCAACCTCAATTATTCTCAATTATTTTAACAATTTGGAGTTCCTTTATATGTAAGGGAATATTTAAAGAATAGGCCAATAACTAAAAGCTGTTAAAGTAAAAGTCTCGTTCTCATGCTTACCTCCAGCAGGTTTCTCTGCTTCAGGGAAGAGGACGTCTTGTTTTTCAACTGCCTTCACATCTTCCCCAAGATTAGCTAATTTAAATTCCAAGTTGTCAATCTCCATTCTCTGCCTTTCATCCAATTTCAAGTTTGTAGGCTCCAGAGATCCGTGCACACTTCTAGCCAAGACTGCAAATAAACACATTCATTTACACAGGCAAGATTCACGAGGATAATGCGCATTATGGCACCAGAAACTATTCCGACACTGAAAATAAATCGAAGTTCAGAAGAGAAAAATGACATGGCAACTGTACCCTCGGCAAATCAAACAAGCAGCTGAAAATGTTTCATGAATCATGATAAAGATTGTATATGTAGAACAAATAAATAAAAATATTTTCTTATTTCTTATTATTTTTCTCGTTCATTCTGCACTCATCATTTTTTCTCCTATTTTTGTTTCGATATTCTTAAAAATAAATAAAGAGGAAAAAAGGATTAACTCGTTCTTAGTAGTCTTTTTTTAATCAGTGGATAGAAACATATTCTACATCGGAATCATGGATAACTACTGCTTGATCATTTCTACATTATGATTCATTTTATTTATATGAAAATACCTTAACTAAGTAGCTTTAATTTTCCGATTGTCTAGAGAAGAATGCCAGTAAGCTACTTAGTTAATGTATTTTCACATAAATTACTGGCATTCTTCTTAGTCAGTAAGGTACAAGGATATGATAGCAACAAAATCCAAATCAATGAAAGTGTTCCATGCCAAGTTGGCAACCGTCAAGATATTATAACAATCAAAACTGCCCCAGGTGACCTATGAGTTTCATTAAGTTTATTGTGTCCCCCATTCATCTCATAAAATGAGAAGCTCATTAATGGGAACTTGATTTCCCAATTTCTTATATTAGAAATTCCCATTTTACATATCTCTTTCATTATAAGATAGCTGAAGAGATTTTTGCTGTATGTGGTGCTAGAAATCTGTAGCATTGGGGATTTTCTGCTGCACATTATATTTACACTTATTTGGATCGAGGTAAGCACTCATTTAACAAATGTTATGGCCATTTCTAACAAATATGTTACAGGTGTTTTAAATCTTCAAGTAACTGTTTTATTTATAAGTATGCCAACAATTATTAGAAACAGATATCTCAGTTCATGACACAAAGGGCTTTTTGGTCAATATTTGACCAATTATTCTTCAATTTGAACATAATTGCCTCCCTTTTCAATGAATGTTTCTCTACACTATGTGCTATTAGCATGCTTGTAAAAGTCAACTGACTAGGCCGCCTAATCGAGTTGGGGGTAGCTGACTCAACTAAGACTAATCAGCCATTAGTCGGTCAACCCAACTAATCAGCCGACTTTTACATAAAGCTTTTTTTTGCTTTTTTTAAAAGCAAACTTATTCTAATATGATTAGTGTTACATTTTAAGTCAATTACTTCTTTTGTTTCATTATGATACTATACAAAATGTACAAATCTATGTAAATATATAAGAATGTATGTATAAAAAATTATTTATATATTTAAAATAGTAAAAAATTCAAAATCGACTAATGGCCGACCAAATCCGATTAATTGTCTGACTACCAATCAATCCTTAGTCAGTGACCCCACCGACCGAGTACCGACAACCACTTTCTGCAACCTTAGCTATTAGTGAACTTTTAATCCACAACATACATAACTCATAACTGCTCAAAACATAAGTTCTCGCATAGATCCAAATGAGCCATATGCATTGGAAAATTCCCCTATATCATGTATATATATACATATAATAGGACCTTTGTCAGTGCTCATTTGGATCCAAAGAGCATTTTTATGTTTACATGTACATACAATTGTTTCCAGCGAATATATTTAATATATTAAAGACTATTATGATTTTACCAAATATAATCATTCTTGTCACCAATGAAGCACATATTATTATAGTATAAACATATATTGATTTTATTACAATTGTCCTTTCATTTATTACAAATTACCAGTCGACAAATTTTCCATTTATTTTGAATGTAATCACCTATATTTTCAATGAAATCTGATTTAATGCCCTAATGTGTGTGGGGGTCACCAATATGTCAACGCAACCAAAATAACTTACCTTGTTAATGCCATTCTCTGAGCTGACTGCAACTAATCTATACATACATGTAAAATTGATGTGGAAATGTCAAACAGAGGATCTTTTCTTATGTGCCGGCCAGACTTTTAAGCCCGCATTTTTTTGATGTCATTTAACCCCACATTTGACTAATTTGTGCAGATAAACAACATTCTAATAAAAGTAACAAGTAGTAAATACCATGCTGAGGCACCGGAGATCCCAGTTCATTGTTTTCAAACTCTACAAGAGTACAATAACAGTCCCTTGAAGACACTGCAAGATATTTACCATCAGGCGACCTGGCAAAATAAAATAGAACTTTTAGTTTTTGTAATTAGCTAGCGACGATTACCATCAAGCATTCAGACCATAATCTATCCATACACCAAAATAATGAGAAAACCGCAAGATGCATTCACCATGCAATATCTGTGATAGCTGCATAATGAAGACCAGCAAAGACGGCAATTGGTGGGCCACTCTCAGTATCATATACATAAAGAGAATTAAGAGTGGCCACGGCAAATACAATCCGGTAAGGTAGCTTGAAGAACCCTGAAACTGAAACCAAAAATGGATGATCAGTCTGACATAATAAAGAAAAATGCATGAATGTATTAATGGCTGTGGCAAATACCAGAATGTGATTCTCGCAGTTGAAAAAGAATGGGACAGAAACGCACCGCAACAATGGGCTTGCTAGCTCCTGGAATTTGTATGGCAGGTCTAAAAAAAATTTTCAGATTTTAGCATATGTGATGGAGAATCCAAAAAACAGAATTTTAATAAATCCTCAGGTAGGTACAATCATACTAAAAAGCGCTCAGAGAAGATGCTCAATAAATCAAACATCAAAAAGCTAACTATTGTCTAGTTAATTCATGAGCTCAAAAAAAATGAAGCTAAATATGGCAACCAACACGTTTCCAATGCAAAATCACAATTGGAAGATGATAACTACAGGAATATAAGTCAATATGGCAACCAACACATTTCCAATGCAAACTCACGATTGGCATATGAGAAATACAGGAATAAAAGTCAAATAAGCAGAATATAAGTCAAATAAGCAGGTGAAAGATTTCAAATAATCCAACAAACATGAAAACAATGGAATGGTCTTTCAAGGCGATAAGATGTTCGGCATTAAGTTGATCGTATGAATGCCTTAGAATGAAAGAGTATTGAAATGTTTTTTTATTTATGAGAAAGATGACATGCCTTGAAAGGTCGTTCCTTGAAATAACATAAGCAGTATTGACTGCTGCTGATGCAGGAGAAAATTTTTGAATCCCTGTAAATCAAAATCAGTGAGACAGGTGCACGAAAAAGAAAGATTGGATATAAGAGAATCTTATAAAAAGTAAAAAAAATCAATTCAAACATTAACAGTCATACAAACGGTGGGATAAAAGAGCTATTTCCTCTCAAGAAAACTACAGATGCTAATATGCAAAGATACAAAATGAGAACTAAGTAGCATTATTTACCCCCTGGCACTAGTAGAAAGGATCCATCAGGTGACCATGACAATCTTCGGAAAAAGGATGGCAATGTCTCATCATGGAAAAGATGAGTTTTGTTAGATGGCGTCTGAACAGAAAGTCATGTTAGTACTTACAGAATATAGATTCACAAATATCAAAAACATAGGAAATTCACAACCTTGGAAACATCTGGCTTTTGTAATTCTGACTTGGTGATGACATGCTGACAAATGTATGTCATCTTGTGCAAACCTTTGACTTTACCCTGCATCTTTTTTGCATAGATTCGGCATGTTCTATCTGAACTAACAGAAGCAATATATCCATCTAGGGGATCCCAAGCAACACCTTGAACATAATGGAAGTGGGCATCCAAAACCTGATGTGCATGACCTGAGATGGTATTTCATAAATGCAGGGGATCAATGAAAAAATAATGTTATATTTCGTCGATACCTTTGTTAGCATCCCAAATGATACACAAATTGTCTACAGAACCAGAAATTATGTATGCACCATCAGCAGACCACTCTAAGTCCAATACATCCTTCTGGTGATGCCTAACCCACAAAAGAAACCAAACTTATTAAATTGTACAACAAAGAGAAAAATGGCAGCATGATTTCTTACAATAATCTTTTTGATACTTTCCAACTGTCGCCATCTTCCATTGCATGCAACTTCCATATGACCAGCTCACCTCCTGAAATCCAGTGTTCAAATGACTAAAAAGATGTACTGACAACAGAAAAACATTAATTGTATGTTACCGGCCGTTCCTATTGGATATCAGAGCACTTGCTTGATATGTCATATAGATCTTTCCTAACTACCTTGACTTTAAATAGAAATTCTTTAAATTCATGGAGCAAAAACTAACAACATTCAATTTCTTTGCCAAAACAGACCACAGAATTTAAGACCCCGAGATTTGCAAATTCTCCATATGACCAGAAAATAGATTTCAACCATTACGCAGTGACTACTTCGACCATAACTTATGGGCTCCTTATAATTGAGAAGTTAAGATTTATGACATTGTAATTTACAATTTATTAAGATTCCAACGATCTACATATGTTGAAAATTTATCGAACCAAATGCCCACCTACCCAAACTATATACGTGAATTCTTTAATTTATTAATTTACTTGAGAACAAAAAGGGCATGCACACCTACCCAAACTATATACTAACAAAAAACCCTTCCCACTTACGCGACTACGCCATCCACGTCTCAAGTAGATCCTTGGCATGGTTAATAAAATTTTCAATAGGACTTCTCACTAAAAAATTAACTTGTTCCCAATACAGAAGCTCTCCATAGATGAAACGTCCATCCAAGTAATATCAGCCATCAGCCATATCCCCCTAATCCGATCACAAGTACCCTTTGAACCCTTTTCATAATCTGATCACCGAGTAGTAACCAAAGAAAAACTTTTAACTCTCAAAGACATTCTGGAGCACAAGATCATCTTGCATCTTGCAGTCCCGTTGCAGATCACCAGGGTCAAAAATCACTGTAGGAAATAGAGCCTACCATGCCCTTTTTACCAAAAAATCACTATCATCCCAGCACCCGTGATCCACATTTCCAAAGGGTCCCTCAACTGTACCAAGTCCATCCATCATATTCACAAAATATTGGAATTGCTCCTCCAAAAAGTCAAAGAAAATGTCGAGCACCAAGTCCCAACTGATAAAGCATCAAAGACAGGTCAAAGGATCTCGAACACCAAACACGACGAGAATCATCCACATCAAACGTCTCTCCAAAACCTGAAAGAGCTGCCATCACCTAAAACTGGACGCATCTGCCACCTTTGTTCATATGTAGCATGACATAGTTCAGAACTTCTGATCGACTAACGGAACACCACATGACCCCCTCCCTGAGCTGGACCAAAAGAAGCACCTCATCACCCCCGCCAAACAACAGCATATCCCAACCAACACGACAACAGCCTAATGGAAATGAATAACACGGGAATCATGGAAAGAAGTGCCTTCAAGAACATCAAATGAGCACCCAGATAAAGATCAGATGCCTTCCACTAGATAAAGACAGGACAGCATATCCCTGTGGAATCCCATGGTTGTCATCAATCCATTTTTGAAGGGCCTCCCACGGAATTGTTGACGAGAAAGGAGAAGGTGGGGATGGGTGTGTGGGATTTTTTAACAAATCCTTGTTGATTACAATTCCATCATCATTTTTTACAACTTCACATAAGAGAGGATGACAAAGCTTTTAAAAAATTCAGTGTAAATAATGATTTACTGTGTAATCAAAAACTAATTACAGTCAATTTCTTTGCCAAAACAGACCACAGAATTTAAGACCCCGAGATTTGCAAATTCTCCCATATGACTAGAAAATAGATTTCAACCATTACGCGGTGACTACTTCGACCATAACTTATGGGCTCCTTATAATTGAGAAGTTAAGATTTATGACATTATCATTTACAATTTATTAAGTAAGATTCCAACGATCTACATAAGTTGAAAATTTATCAAACCAGTAAAAGAGTAATATAGTAAGCAAAGTGAGGCCAATTTTGCCTTAAAAAACTCAACCTAATGCTTCAAATATGCCGCTCAAAGACCCACACTTAAACCTTAAGTCCGAACAGTGCCGAATACAAAAGGAAAGCAGTAATATATACTTTGCAAAGTGAGGCTGATTTTGTCTTAATATACTCAATTATATGCTTTAAAAATGCTGTTTATCTGAACTTAAGGCTTACGTTAGGGCACCAACAATGCATCAGCACCGCAAGGTGAAACGGGGTGGTGGGAAATATCCTTGAGGCGACTGCCTCAGACCCCTGGTTGAGGCGTGCGCCTTGGATGCCTGAGACGGTCGAGGCAAAGCGAAGCGGTGAGGCAAGGCAAGGCACAAGGTGAGGCGTTTTGGTTTTTCTCAAGCATTTTTTAAATAAAATAATTAATCCTATTCGTATTTTCATATGTTTATAAAGGTCTAGTTGTTGAGTATATATTTATGCAAGATGAATGCTTAAATTTTACATCTTTCATATTCATATTTACCGTTAACATGTCCAATTATTTCAATGAACTATTACTGTTACACCCTTAAACATATAAGAAACCGCGTGCGAATTCAAATACCCATATAAGGAAAATTTTTGGAATGGAGGTATCGTGGTACAGGGGGGCATCATACCGTTCTTCATATGGGTTCAATAGAACATACAATTGGGATTCAAATCGTATGATTCATATCAACAACTTGGATATCTTTAATGACAACTATAGCCAATCCCTTTTTGATAAAAAAAATATTTTAGTGATAGTTATAGTCAATTATTTCCTTTTGATTAGGTAGAAATTTAGTAGAAAGGTTTACGGCATTGAAATATCTTTTTTTTGTGTTCTTATCTTCATAATATCATCATATATTACATTCATTATTATTATATTGTACAATATAGCGAACTAACTTGCATCTCATTTTCCTCCCAATGAACTTCATTGTAAATAAAATAAAATAGTTAATTTTTTAAGTTTATCAATGGCTCAAATTTTAAACATAGTAAACACCAAAATCCACCGGATGCTCAAAGATAATTGTGAATACATGTTATGCGTTATGGAGAGATTATTTCTTTCCATTTCCAAATGAAAATTTTCGTAAACATTGTAATTAATAAGGGTAAAATGTGTATACCCCCTAGAGGGAGCTAATAGGAGTCTATGTTTCACACGAAATTTGAATGGTATAATATAGGGACATAGTGATGTATATTCATGGAAGAATTTTCAAAAAAAAATAAAAAGTATTGGAAAAATGGGACGGGAGAGCTAAGTTAGTTCCCCCTAGGGGGCAGCCCCATTTAACCCAATTAATAAAGCAAGTAATTATCAACATTGAAGCATCTTATTTTTAATTACTACGATAGCATGATCAAATGATTATTATGCATTATGTCTATCATGAAGACTGAACATTACACGGTGGTTTAAAAAGCACAAAGGGTGTGTAAGGTCCTGACAACACAAATGTTATCAAAATTGGAGTGAAAGAGAAACAGATCCGTACCATCAGCACCAGAAGCAAGTTGTTCTCCTGCACAATTTAAAATGAAAATTAATTTAAAGCTTCATACCAGATATACAAGTAAAAAACTACGTGGCACTTTAAGGCACCATCACCATATAAGAACTTCGTAGGTCGGGTCGGTTTGCATTAAAAAATTAAGCAGACTATATTTACACTCAGATTTTGAATATAAAGCAAAACCTCTCTAACTACGCTGAATATGTTCTCTTTTGGCGAGTAGGGATAAGAAATAGTAGAATTTCCTCCCCTATCCCAAGTTTTTCTTATTTCAAGAATAATGGTTTAAGTGTCCTATTCTATCGTGGCTCCTCTTCCCCTTGTGATTATATCAAGGAATCTTTGTGTACTAACTGGCTCTGCTAGCATTATAAGAGATATCAAGTCTAATGACAGTAAGGTAAGATCTTGCCAACCAAACTCTTGCACATAGCGGTAACCTTGACGATCTTGTCCCCTACAGTGGCATTCTGTGTTTCAGTGGAAATAGATGATGTCTTACAACCACGCACGTCGACTTCCTTAAAGAATATTGAGACAATACTTTTGTTGAAATAAACAAAAATCCCTACTGAGTATTTATTAACGTTGATACCCGGAAAATATTGAAATCTGCATGTCATTTCTTCTATTCATGCAATATCACCATCAATAATAACCATATCAATTGCACATACAACAAGAATAGCAATACCTCTTAATTGTCATATGACAAAACAAACTCAAAAAAAATCTAAGGAATCATGTGAAATCAAGGACACTGATCTCGGTAGTAAGCTTGTCAAGCCACGCTCTGGGCTCTACCTTACCCCCCACTCTCTTCACTCCTGACTGCAGACATGCGATTGAGACATATAAACCTCCCCCTCAAGGACTTTATAAAGACATTCTTGAAATCTAGCTAATTGATCAGCCAACCATTGTTGGCAACATCAGTCAAAATGGTATGAAAGAGTCCATTCTAGTCACTAAAATGAAAGTCCTAATGTAATTAACGTGTTTCCATCAAACCTTTGACCACTGATCCTATTTTTAAGTGAGCAAGAAATTCATCAGGTATGTGTAAAAGCCCACCAACATGCAACGCGAGTAATACCCACAGGGCAAGGAACTAAACCCCACATCCCTCTTGAGAAAGATTGCCCATCTCATCATCTATGGCATGTTTCCAGTTTCCACCATGTGTCTTATAAGGTTGAATGATAATCTTGTGAAACAAAAGCAGCCAACAACGCACCCCTAAAGTCACATCATCAGTATATAAACCTAGGTGAAGGATCATCCAAATAAACAGCATATAGGGGGTTAGCCGCAACCGGATCACCAACATATACGTCAAGAGCACCAGGTGAAGAAGCTGACTTGAACACCTTTTAAAGCCTCCTATTTTAAACCCGGATCAGTGGCAAGAACTCTAATGAGATGTCACCAACATGCTCAACAAAAAACTTAACTCAGAGAAGGTAACATGCACGGACACCTGGTACATATGACCAACCAGGTCCTATAAGCGATAACCTTCTTGATCTAGAATAAGCCAAGAAAGAATTCCAGCTTGAGGGGGGTGTTGAAGAATGTAATAGAGCGATAAATCGATCTCTCCATGATCCAATTACCACCCACTCATATTTAGTCTCACATCTACTAACCATGGGACTACGGCCTGTCTGTGGAGCTATATAAGGAGCCCTACACCCCATGTACTCATTGAGAAAGTTTGATAGAAACATACGGTCCTTTGAGGCCTTCTCTCGTGGTTTCATCCCACTCCTTCATGAATAGGATTCCACGTAAAACAAGATGTTTATGTTTGATCTCGGATTATCATTTTGCTTCCGCATTTCTTTATTTTCAACATTTTGCACGGGGGGACAACTTATTAGTGACAAGCAAATTATGATCAAGTGATGCAGCTAAATATGTGTAAGGGTGATGAAAAAGATACCTCTGCAGGGTGAAATAAGGTGAAGGTTGTCACCCTTTTAAAAACATAAGTAGGACAACGATTGATCAAGAACGTAGAAGTAAAGATAGAGTCCCCTTAAAAGTTCTTTTGGAATCTTCATCTGGGTCAGAAGATTGCAAGCCCGCATCAAAATGATATCAAATCTTCATTTTCGTAACCCCATTTTATTACAAGGGAATACAAACAGGATATCCAATATGTAGCAAAGAAGAAGACCATGTCATCGACTCAAATGCATTATTAGATCGAAAAATATATAGAAAAATAGAGAACAAGTTTTGATAAGCACGGAGAATTTATTAACAATAAAATTAATTCCTGACCATTCCTTTATGTACCCACGATGTTTTGTTGAAATCCTCAATAACGATAATAAAATATTTATAACCAACCTTTATTCATGCAGAACAAGAATCACATACATCACAATGTACTAAATCAAACATAGAAGACTGACAAAGTATCTATTGCAAGAAAATGATGCTCTATGGTGTTTCTTATAAGGTATAGGAGAGCTGTAGCCCCTCGAGGATAGCTTCGTATTTCATATGAATCTTTCTTTTCCATCTCCACATGGTTTCAGAGCAAATGTTATAGACAGGAGTCATGTATCACGATTGACCCTTACCCATCACCGGCAAAACCTCATCATCAGGACATCACCCCTCCTCTGCTGACATGCCCTAAGGCTCATAACCATGTGACGGATATACTCCAACAACCACTAGCACAGCAACCACATCGCAAATACACCAAGTTCCAACCACCAAAATCAACTTTGCTCTTGCCCTGTGATTTGCAGCACATTTTCCAATCCGTTGCAGCATGTTTCCTTATCGGCACCATATTATTTAAATCATCAAGAGCACGCTCAACATGTTTCCAGATCATTTGTAGTATATTTTCCAGATCACCTCCATTCGTTGCAACATAAACTGGAGTGAGCAAGGCTTTTGAATGTTTACAGAATAGTTTCGCTTTCCAAATCATCATCATTTTTGGAGATCACCAACGTCCCTTGCAATATATTTCCACACTTGCTGCAAGCTTTAGATCTGAAGTATGCTCGCAAATCTCAAGTTCATTCAACAAATGTCTCTGCAACCAAATCTACACGATAGTCAATCATAACATGAGTAATATCACGTTCTGGTTTTTTTGGCCTACATTTTTTAGATTCAGTCATTGAGATATGTCCAAGAGTTCAAATCCAATGTACTAATGATAGACATAAGTAGCATGGAAATCTCATCCTTTGATCAGATCGTGAAGAAAAACAAGGGCAACTATGCCCAGTGGTCATGGATCTTCCTAATATCAGTGAGATGATAGAGGAAGTCACGCCTTTTCATGTTGATTTCCTTAGGCCAATCCTATTCGTTGGACCTAAATACCATGGTATAGGATGTGGCAAATCCCCTATAAAAAAGGTCATTGAACAGTTCAGGTCAGCTGCAGAACTTTGATGACCAATTGCAACTCTTTGAGCTATCTAAATTTCACACAACGGAGTTTTATTCAGAGATGAGCGGTGCTGTGTAAAAAATGTAATCCATTTTGCCAGGTCTCTTCTGGAGGCATGGCTTCTGTAATTTTTTCATATTAATATATCTTGATGTGGGCACCAACTGCAGGTGTTTACCCCTTTTGACTTAAAAAAAAGGTCATTGAAACCCCCACATCCAACATTCGTAATGTGTTGCTGGTTCCAAATTCCATGACTAGTCTATTATTTATCAATCAGAATCACAACGTTACGAATTGCAAGGAAAACAATTGGCCAAGATGATGAATAAATGGGATTATACCATCTTCAATCTCCACTCATTGTTCTAGCCACCATTCATTAATATTCCATTACTTCGGCTTCTTTATTATGTCAAAGTTTGGGCCATCCATCCATCAAAAAACTTCCACACCTTTTACATAAGTGAACTCCCACTACCAATTGGAGTGATGCATGTAAGTTTGGGAAGCATCTTTGAAGTTAATTCCCTGCTTTGGATCACAGATACTATTTCCTAGTATTTAAGATAAGAAGAAAAATGCCATGAGGAAAAATGACACAAGTTACCTTAAGTACCAAAGCCTTAAATTAAGTTTAAGCTAATTCAAGCAGAGCATCTAAAAAGATCCAATGCAAGAATAACAGATGTGTACCATGTCTAAGAGGGATTGCCATGCATCACCATCATCTGTTGCAATCAAGAAACTCGGCTAAAACCCGATGTCCTTGTTTACAGGTATACTTATAGATCCAAAAAACTATAGGGTTTTTTGGTACTTAACCGCGTGATATAATGACTTTAACATAGTCGGCCCAGTAGATATCACAAAATGATTAAATATTCAATGCAGATTGAAATAGTTTTGCATATTACTAGATGGCATTTTAGATTTTTTTATGTTTTTACTGTACCCGGTCTAGGGAAAACCTCTATATGACAGTTTATTCCATAGTTCCAATAATAGGTACTTTGAATTATTTTTCTCCAATTGGCATGCTTCCTAAATAAGACTTACTAATCTAGCTTTACATTCTATTATGCTATTGGAATCAGTTCCGAGATAAAAGTCCTCTGATTAAAAGATTTGCTCTATATTAGCATTACTCAAATTCTATACATATATATGCACTGTTTTCAAAAAAAAACTCGCAAACATAAAATGATGGCTTATCATAATGCCCAGTAAACTGACTATACAAATTATAAATGGGTGAGATTGTGCAGGATAATTCACAACAAAATACCAAAAACTGCCAATAAATATCAGCTCTAAAAAAATATGGATCCCACACAAGCATTTAACTTCGCAATTCATTACATAGTAATTTTCATCTCTATGCTAACAAAATATAACATACCAAATGGTACCAAAAGAAAAATTCTCATCGATTCCATGAACAGCATACTACAGAGGATAAAATTAATTGAGAATATGGAAAAGGGAAGATAAACATATTCCTTGAACAAGAAGCTAGCCTCATTATCCCATGATTTTAAATGGAGCAAGTTGCATTACTTTACTTAGGTAATAGATTGCCAGCAAACAGTAATGATGACATCCTTTCTAAATCAGGGCTTTCACTAAGGAGTGCTTGAAAAGGTTATACTGATGATGAGATGAGCTAAATTCTTACCAGAAGGAGAGAAACGCAGCGTATTGACAGCAGAACTATGATACGATAAACTGCTATGATATGAAGCTCTTGGGACTTTCTTTTCAGAATCACAAGAGGATATTTTCCAGAGCTGAAAATAAGACAGGTTACGAATACTCAACACAATAAAGATCGATGGACCAAGATGAATAGAGGAGCTAACTCAACATTACCACAAATTAAAATAATTTGTCATTGTTCTCTTATGCCTTTTCTTCATGATTACAAGCTCAAAGAGAAAATTACAATATATTGATTTATGACTTTATGTAGCAGAAATAGCAAGTCATGAACAAATGCTAATAGCATAGTTCTGTGAGGCAGTATTGGCTATGAGACTGCTTCATTCATTTAATAACCATGCCCACCTCAAATTTAAGGTAGTTGGAGGCAAATTTTCATCACTTTTAGAATGTAGTGAGGAAAATTCTCTGATTTGGAATATGGCATGAGATTCATAGTGAAAGCTGTTTCCGGTCCCACATTTAAGAATGATAATGCCCCTTGTTATATTGTCAGATGAATGAGAAGTATATGCTATAGTGCCTTACTAGATGTCAACAAGAATGTAGTGCTTTACTTGTTAGTTATAAAGGATCTTTTAGCAACTAATTCATGATCTTGGGACATTGTATCTTTTCAGGAATAAGAGTATTGATTTGTATTTATTTATATTAAAGACATTGTTATATTAAATGGGATGGGATAGACATTAGCTTTTATCTACTTTTCTCCATATTTAATTAGTGCTGTCAAATTTTCTAAACATGTCACATGATTCTCTGGGAATTAAATTTCAATTACCTAGAAGATAATGTAATTAAGTATAACCCTTGGGAAATTTCAATTACCTAGAAAATAACAAAATTATGTTTGATCACTGAACAATAGACATTGGTAAAGCTGCCTACGATAGACCTGCAGTGGTCCAACACTTCCCCAAACATATTCAGGACTTTATGCACTGGGTGTCCTTTTTAAGTATGATTCATGAATGTACTATAATATAACTGAAGATATGAGAAAAGAGTTGATGCAGCGAGAAATTAATAAATAGGACTTAAATTTTGCTCGTTAATTAGAGTCTAATTATTCTAACGACTAATCGAGTTGTTGCAATTTTTATTTGAATATAAGGAGATCGCATGTGATTTTAATTAGTTGGTTAAATTACATAGTTAGTCACTTAGAGTATATTAGGATAAGTTAGATTTGAATTTTGATTTTGGTTTCTATTTTTGTAATCACATCCCTCATATATAAAGCGTGGTAGTCTATTGTTTTTAAAGGAATCAAGTAGAAATTAAATTGAGATTTTATCTCTCTCCCTCGCTCTCTCTCTCTTCTCTCTCCACGCGATTTACGCGCTTCTCTTCCCAAATCCCTGGCAACTAGCGAATTTTCTCTTCTCCATCCCTCTGATTTCTTCTCCACCAAATAATTTCCACCATCAAAAAAAATTTATCGTTGCAAATTCTAAATTTGTATCAATTGGTATCAGAGCATGGCATCTAGATCATCCTCACGATCTAACGATCCATACAGATGTTCGCGCCAACATGCAACGAAAACTATCGTTCGTCGGAACGTGAACGACGAGCCCTGAAGCCTACAACAAGGAGATGATGTACATATTGCTCGAATTCCAAACAAAGCTACGAGATTTGGTTGTTGATTTTGAGACCCTAAGCACCACTGAAATCGATGCCAAAAAGGTTGTTGAGACACCACCTCGTGCCCTTAAAGCTTCCGTCCAAGTTCCCGATGAAGAAATCCAAGGAAAAAACATCGTCGTCAATGATCTGTTCGTCATCCAGCCCGTTTCACAAGAAAAAAGGTCAACTACAACATTCTGTTTGTTATCCAGCAAGCTTCGGAGAAGCCTACGATGGAGAAATCGGCTCCAGCACAACTTGTGGCCCTCGCGTAGGCCCTATGCGCCACCCACGCACCCCCAGCAGCCATTCCAGACCCTCCACACCCCCCCCCCTTTGTTGCCATTACATCACCAGGAAAACCCCAAACCCCGCTACAAACCCCCTCGACACAACCCTCAACCCTTTCTCCTACTCCACCAACACCCAAGTCAAACCCAGACCTGCTACCAACCCCCTCCTCCACCCAAGTAACTCTCTGACCACCCCCCTCGCAATCCCGCTCGACCACTCAGACTCCACTGCCAAATTCTCCAGGCCCTCCCGCCACCCTCACGCCACCGGCAACCCCTCATCCCGTGTTACAACCACCCTCACCCCAACCTCGTCGTCACCAACGCAGCCTCCCCCTACTGGTTGCTCGTGCACCGCCACCACAACCCCCCCACCAGCGCAAAACCGTCATGACTTCCCACATGTACGCCACCGTGATTCCCCACCCGCGTGCCACCACCGCCGCCCCGTGCTTCCATCTTGTTGTCGCCACCGTATTCTTAAAGAAAAGAGTTGAACCCTACCAAAATTTGAGAGTCTCTATTCCATCAGATCCCATGACAAAAAGAGTAATGAGATATTTTGGGAATATTTTAAGGAGACTCCTCTTCCAATGTTATTTTATCCAAAGGGCCAATAGGAAAACTTAACTTATGAGTTTTATTTAAGTGAAAGGGTATGAAAATTGCAGTCCAAACCCCCATGGTGGAAATACTTACACCAAGGTGCTGAAATAAAGAAGTTAGGGCTGCCCCATTATCCAATTAGGATTAGGACGATGGGACTCACCTTCTTAAAAGCTCCATGGCTTAATTCATTGCCCACATCTCCCCCCCTCCTAACCTTGTGTCATTCATTTGTTATGGGTTCTCCGAACACCACGAAACTCGAAATGAAGATGTCACAACCATTTTTACCACACTAAATCATGAGAGCAACTTGTGCATGGGCACCGCTACCTATGCCACATCTATTTTTCCAACATGAAACCGACAACTCCAACCACCATTCCAAGTATGCCCGGAATCCGTTGTTTGCTCCGCATCTATTCTTCCAAATGGCGGCCAAGAACATTGAAATCAAATCATCTAGCTTCAAAGATCAAGCATTTCATCGGGAGACGAATTTTTCAAGCGGGGGAGAACTGATGCAACGAGAAATTAATAAATATGGCTTAATTGCACATTAATTAAAGTCTAATTGTTTTTACGATTAATCGAGTTGTTGTAATTTTTATTTAAATAAAAAGAGATCGCATGTGATCTCAATTGGTCGATTAAATTAGATGGTTAGTCAATTAGAGTCAATTAGAATAAGTTAGATTTGAATTTTTATTTCTGTTTTTGTAATTTCATCCCTCCTATATAAAGGGTGGTAGTCTATTGTTTTTAAAGGAGTTCAAATAGAAATTAAATTAAGATTTTATCTCTCTCTCCCTCTCTTTTCTCTCTCCACGCGATATGTGTACTTCTCTTCCCAAATCTCTAGCAACCAGCGAGTTTTCTCTTATCCATCCCTCCAATTTCTTCTCCACCAAATAATTTCCACCATCAAAACATTTTTAACCATTGTAAATTCTAAATTTGCATCAAGAGTAAAAGCAAAATATGTAAAACATTTTAGTTGTATCATGATAATTGATTTGGAAATGATGTCATCAAGAGTGAAAGCAAAATATGTAAAACATTTTAGTTGTATCATGATAATTGATTTGAAAATGATGTTATGCTTAATGTGAGCATAATAACACAAATTAATAAAATTATCTTGATGAGTAGCAAGTTTAACGATGCAATATTAGGATGAGGAATACTTTTTACCTGAATAAATGACAGTGTATCATGAGTAAACATCTTAGAATTAATAATTAGATTCTATAGGATTGCAAGCATAAAGGCAAAAAGATCGAAACACATAAATATAGAAATTCATGTTTAACCTATGAGGTGGAGTGGTGTCAGACGTCGACGCAGAAGTGAGTGAGAGAAGGTGATGCAAGCATGGCCTCAAATTTCAGCGAAATTCGATCGAATTTCTGTTGAATATCGATATCCATTCGAAATCAAAATTCGACCGGAATGACCGAAATGTGGGGGACCTAGTACAAAAATGACCGAAATGACAGAAATTCTGGTCGAAATTCCACCGAAATTCTGTTTTGGACAATACCGAAATGGTGACCGAAACCGACATTTAGGGCCTTGGATGCAAGCACAAGATTTTCCATGCGGAAGGAGAAATTTGATTCATGATCTGTGGGTATGGGTGAGAGGATTCAGGGAGATGAGGTGATAGTTGCAGCAGTCGTTAGCCATTTTGATGAGAGGACAAGGTCGTCAAGAGCTAGATGGCTTGGTAGGGGTGTTTGGTCTCTGATGTCAGAGCAGGCGGAGTTGATATCATCAAAAAATTTTAGGGAGGTGTGTGGGGTTGTTTTACTATGGATGCCGATAGTTGCCCAACTTGCCCTAGGTTGGATGGCATGTGTGTTTTCTTTTACGGAGAGTTTTGAGATGTTAAGGAGGATGTCATGGCAATGATTACATGGTTCAAAGATGTGAATCGGGGGTTGGAAAAGCTGAATAGATCCATACTGTTTTTACTCTCGAAGAAGGAAGGTGAAGAGCATGTGGAAGAATTTTGGCTGATTTTGTCCAATGCTATCTACCCCATTGTGGCAAAGGTACTGGACAATCGCCTCAAGGGAGTCCTCTTTACAATCATTTTGCCCACACAAATGATGTTTATTCCGGGTTGAAAGTCGCTAGGGCGTGGTCATCACATCAGACAGAGATTGTGTCAAATTGGAAGAAGAAAAGGGTGGAGGAGTTCCTTTGGAAGGTGGATTTCTTGAAGGCTTATGACAACATGAACTAGAGCTTCATATGGGCATCATTGGTCGGAAGGAGATTCCCTAACATTTGGATTGATTGGATGAAAAGGTACACTAAAATGTCTCCATGCTCGATGTTGGTTGATGGGAAGCAAGAAGAGGGTTTCTTTTAGATATGGAGAGGTGTAAAGGGTGTCCCCTAGCATCGTTGTTGTTTGTCCTGGTAGCGGATACTTTGGCGGTGATGACAGGGTTGGCAGAGGCGGGAGGGTTTCTATAAAGGCTACAATCCACAGAGAATTTCTTGATCTCGATTCTGCAATACGCGGAAGACACTATTTTTTCATAGGGGGAGGTTTGGTAGAGTGCAGGGTGATTAGGGAGGTTCTTAATATATTTGGTGAGCTCTCAAGCTTGAGCGTGAATAGGACAAAATCCGCTTTTGTTTTGTTCAACTTATCCCAAGAAGCGGCTTCGACTTGTTAGGTGATCTCGGATACCGCATAGGGAAGTCTGTCTATTAATTACCTCGATATGTCTTTGGTGTGTGGTAAACTTATACCGATTGCTTATTATTGAAAAGATGGAGAGGAAGTTGGTTGGGTGGAAGGCTTCGTACCTATCGGAAGGGTATATCGGTGCTGGTGAAGGCAATTCTCTCGGCTATCCATGTTTTCTTTCTCTCCGCTAAGGTGATTCCAATGGGCATTCATAGGAGACTCTGATGCATCATTTCTTCCAGTTGTCAGTCCAGGATAAAAGGGGGATCACTCTGGTGGACTGGGAGGTGTTGTCCACGTCAAATAAAAAGGGTGGTTTGAGTTCGCTACAACTTGAGGGTATGAACAAGGTGTTGCTTGCGAAGTGGATAATGAGGATTTGAGGGGATGGTTGTGACCTACTTTTTAGGATAGTGAGATCAATCTACATGGTCTCACCTAGCCTATGTGCTCGTATGGATGATGTGGTTTCTCCTTCCACCTTCTAAAGGCATTTGTCTAGTTCTACCGAAGGTGTCATGCTCACAAAGGTCAATAATCGACGATGGGTGTGGGATTCAGATTTTGGAAGAATGATTGGTCTGAGGAAGGGGTATTTTGTGATCGGTATCCCAGACTCTTTGCTTTGGCCTCGAACAGGGATGTGAGGGTTGCTGATTTTTGGTTAGACAACCCTTGGATGTCTGCTTTCATGAATGATTTATCTAATCAAAGGGTGGAAGAGTTCCTTTATCTTTTGAATAAGTTGACAAGAGTGAACATTCCTTCTGCTGGAAGAGACTCATGGGTTTAGAGAGATGGGATTTTCACGATGAGGAAGGCTTACAACGTGATTTTAGAGGGTGCTAGTCCAGACATGGGGGAGTTCTCATGGGTCTGGGCTAGGGTCTGGAGGTGGAAGTTACCCACAAGGATGCGGATCTTCCTATGGTTACTTAGAAGGATTAGAGTTTTGAATGGAGTCAGGCGGGCAAGGCTATTTCCCGGGAGCAATGAGATTTGCTAGAGATGTGGAGACGCATTGAAGGATATTGGTCATCTATTCTTAAGGTCTGCAGAGGTTGGACGAGTTTGATGGAGGGAAAACTTAAGGTATGCACAAACGTATGTGCCACCTAGCTGGTTAGAAATGAAGTTGTCTTCAAACAGGTGATTTTCCATTGTGAGAATGCAATTGTGAAAAACTTGGATATTGTAACTTCTGTACATAATTTTTATATAACTTGATATATTTTTTAAGGGTCTTTAGCGGAGGTCCCATCATTTCTCACCTTTTCAACAAAATATGCTGATCTTTTGGATATTCCATGAGGGTGTTGCTCCCTGTTACATTGTCTAATGCAATAGCAAAATAAGATCATAACTATAATCAACGCTTTCAAGCTTTCATGTGGAGTTCAGGGTTTTCCCCACATGTTGGGAAGTGAGTTTCAAATGACTTAACCTAAACAGAGCTTCTCAAAAACATAAGAAGTTGAATTCAAGGAAGAATCATTTGAATTCAACATAAGAACCAATTGAAAAACAAGGTTAGAAACCAAACGATCACTTAATTCAAGATTAGAACCATTTGATTTTTTTATAGTCATGTTTTTCGAAAATCCAGGATAATTATTCTAGGAAAATAGGCATCCTAGTTCATTGAAGCAAATGCACATAATCTAAAAGTACAGTAAGGAAGATATTATGGTATACCATCCAACGCATCCATCTCACACAAAAAGTATGAGGAATAGTACGTTTTCCTGTTATAAACAATATTCTCAAAAACAACACCTTTCACCATAAAGCAAGACAATACTCTACAACTACAGAGCTCACAATAAAGCAAAATAAAAGTGTTTATCATTTTATCTGCAATGAATCATACTCTCCCTTTTGATGCAAACAAAATTTTGGAGGTTTGAGCGGAGGGAAGAGTGTGACTAGACTCACATGTTAAGAGAGTAATGTCTCGTCGGTTAGAATCACACAGATTTATAAAGAAATAAAGGGATAGGTGGACCCCGCTAAACAATACCCTAATAGCCCCTTTATATATATAAGGGCGGGATTACATGTATAAAAAAACTCCTAAAATATCCCCTTAAAATTTTGAGATCTTAAATTGACTTTAATCTATGTAACAGCAGCAGCAACAACAAAGCATTTTCCCACAGTTTAGGGCCGCCTACATGGATCCTTTGCCTCCATTCAGATCTATCGTGGATCAATCCCAGGCTTATATCCGCAAAACTAAGATCCCTTCGTATAGTCTCTTTCCAACACTTCTTGGGTCGTCCTCGCCCTCTCTTAGCCGACTCAACATCCCAACATGCGCATCTCTTTATCGGTGCATCAGTTGATCTTCTTTGCAAATAACTAAACCATCTTAAGTAGTTTTCTCGCATCTTATCCTTGATCGGAGCTACACCAACTTTCAACCCGATTGCATCATTCTGAATCCGATCTTTACGTGTGTGTCCACACATCCACATTAGCATTTTCATTTCTGCTATAGCCGTTCTCTGCACATGTTTGCGGTTTACAGGCCAACATTCAGATCCATAAAGCATAGCAGGTCTCACGACTGCTTTGTAAAACTTTCCTTTAATTTTTAAAGGAATTTTCTTATCGTGGAGGACAGCAGAGGCTCCTCTCCACTTTAGTCAGACTGCATTTATTCTATTAGTAACATCTCCATCAATTTCCCCATCATGTTGCAAAATAAATCCCAGATATCTAAAAGAATCTCTCTTCTGAATGTTATCGTCACTAATCTTCAACTCAATTCCTTCATCATTGCTTTCATCAAAGGTGCAATGCATATATTCTGTCTTAGCCTTACTTATACGAAACCCTTTAGCCTCCAACTCATGTCTCCAGACCTCAAGCTTCTCATTTACTCCATCTCTAGTCTCGTCAATCAACACAATATCATCAGCAAATAACATACACCAAGGTAACTCATCCTGAATGTGACTTATCAACTCGTCCATAATCAAAGTAAAAAGAAATGGACTCAAAGTTAAACCTTGATGTAAACCAATGTTGATGTCAAAATAACCAGTCTTCCAAGAGGGGGTTCTTACACAAGATAAAGCATTATCATACATGTCCTTTATGAGGTTAATGTATAGGACAGGTACTTGTCTCTTCTTCAAAACTCTCCACAATATCTCTCGTGGGACAGAATCATAAGCCTTCTCCAAATCAATAAAGATCATATGGAGGTTCTTCCTTTTAGCTCTATAAATCTTCATTGTTCTCCTCAACAAATGGATGGCTTCAATAGTTGAGCGACCAGGCATAAATCCAAATTAGTTTTCTTTTACGTTGGAAACTTGCCTCAACCTTCTTTCGATCACATGTTCCCAAATTTTCATAATGTGACTAATCAGCTTGATACATCTGTAACTTGAACAATTTTGAATGTTTCCTTTATTCTTATAAAGAGGCACCACAATACTCCTCCTCCAATCTTCAAGCATTTTCTTGCTTCGCCAAATAACAATGAATAGATTCGTAAGCCAAGTCAAATCGTGCTCACCTAAAACTCCCCATACTTCTACAAGGATGTCATCCGGTCCTACACCTTTCCCATGTCTCACAACCTTCAAAGCCTCATCTACTTCCTTTCTTTGTATCCGTCTATAGCTTGCACGATTCAAGTAACTTTCGCTACTAGCTAGATCACCCAAAATGATCTATCTATTTCCTTCCCCATTGAAAAGTTTATGGAAGTATTGCTCCCATCTAGTCTCTGTATCCTTCTGAGTAACAAGCACATGACCTTCCTCGTCCTTAATGCATCTTACTTGAGAAAGGTCTTTGGTCTTCCTTTCTCTTTCTTTGGCCAACCTGAACATATTCTTCTGGCCCTCCTTAGAGTTGAGATTTTTATACAAAACTTCATAAGCTTTTGACTTAGCTTCGTTTACAGCCTTCTTTGCTTCCTTCTTTGCTATTTTGTAGCTTGTGACAGTTTCCCATGTCCTATCCTTAGACATAACTTTAAAGCATGCTCTTTTAATTTTTAGCTTCTCTTGCACCCCTTCACTCCACCACCAAGCCTCCTTCTGACCTGGAGCTCCTCCCTTTGACCTGGTATGAGATTGGGTGACGGTTACGATAGCTTGTAGCAATGGGGTAGTAAGATTGAGGTGAAATATGATAAACATCAACAGACCCTTTCTGAAGAGGTGGACGCAACCACCCAAAAGGGTAGGTGGTGTCGATGGCATTACCCCAAAAGATCGTGAGTGTAACGTTTAGGTAGTCAATGTATCAACCTTGAATGGAGGCTCAAGTGTGTTAACTTGGACCGAAGCAACTTTGGTCAATCTACTAGGCAGCGCGGGCATGCAACAGCTGCAATAGCAACCTTACAAAGTCACAACTCTACCTTTTCAAAGGTTGTGGTGGTCATAGGTGCATCCAAGACCAAGCCTATGTCGGGGAGGATTGTGCCATTTATCAATGAATCAAACCACTATTGTACCTCGACGCTTAACTAGAGATGATTCTTCAACTGCCTTCGATGTGGATACAAACTACTACATGAAAATGGCATTCACCAAAATCCAATAGTATCATTGAATCATGGAAATGATTCAAACTCTATACTTAGATACTAATTGATGCAAATTGAATTTTGGAGAAAATCCAATAGTATCATTGAATCATGGAAATGATTCAAACTTTATGCTCAGATATCAACTGATGCAAATTGAATTTTGAGAGTGAAAGCAGAAAAGGAAAGAAGGTGAATAAACTCATAAGTTGGGAGAGGAATGCGGATGAAAAGCAGAATCACGGTGAAAAATGAAGAAATAAGGAGAGATAGGAGGAAGCAACTCCCAAAATCAATATTTCATAATCCAATCTCCCCTATAGAATGTGTTAATATCACCTTCTAAAAAGAAATGGTGGGATTAAAAATATAAAGATCATAATAAATGATGCTCTATTTAACTAACCAATTTATCCTCTTGAAAATATCAATATCTTAAATTTATCTAGTTTAAATTAAAACAAAAATCATTGATAAAATTAAAATAGCAGAAAAATCCAAAATAAACTCTCATGGATCAAATCACCAATCCATGTGTGCAACACCTTTCAACCCTTCCAATCTCGAAATCCTAAAAAACTAGTAAAATTATACATTTGTTAATCCATAATCCCAACCACTACCTCCCAAAAGGGAAAAGAAATAATGAATGATTGATGTCCTCTTTACTCCTACAAAGTGCACAAGGATTGAGCCTTTATCACAATCCCCTACATGTGATAGCCAAAAGTAAACTCATGGCTTGAGAGCAAGGTTTTAAATATCGATATCGGTTTCCATATCGACACCATGTCGATTCGTTATTTTGACAAAATTTCGTCAAAGTTTTGTTGAGATATTGCCCATATTGACCCCACTTGGAAAGGAAAGACATGAAACGGCCCCCATATCACTCGATATTTCAATCACGTGTCGAAACAAAACATCAGCGAAATCGTGAAATCTGAAACCTGCTTGAGAGACACCTTTCGCTTTCGAAAAAGGCAACGATCAAGTAATAAATCAAGGTTCATATCCAAGCTATGTCTTTACAAGGTTTCATAAGCATCCAAAGGGCATGTTTTATTTACAAATTAAGATACCTAAATTTAGATCAAGTGGCATTAGCCTTCACATGAAGTTTTATTTTTATTTTATTTTTTTTTTGAGAAAAGATGGGATGGGCCTCCTTGAAAGGGTCATCCAAAAAAACATATTAATAATAAAATAGATAATTACACCTGCCAGGAATCTAAGAGGGCCCTAGCATGTCCAAGTACATTTTCAGGATAAATTCTCAACCCCTCAAAAACCACATTGTTTCTGTTCAAGCAGATGCACTAAATCGTCGTGCAAATCGCCGTGCAAATCTTCTGTCTTCCTAGCTCAGATCCTGCCCACCTCATGCACGAATCCCAGAACCTGTCTTTGCTAGCGTAACCAAGGCTTGAAACCAACAATCTTTGCCAAACTTCAACTGAGCCAGAGCACTCAAAAAATTGATGATCAACGTCTTCCTGAGATACCCCACACCTACGCACAGATCCACGCTCCCAGGGAAAAGCTTCGCTCTCCTCGCCGCTGTCAACACCCGTTCCCTTCTCAGATGCCACAGAAAAACCTTTAACCTTGACGGAACCCTCCAAGACCAGATCATTGCGCAGTCCCTGCAAACCAAGGACTCCACATTGGAGGGATGCAACAAACCATAAGCTTTCCGAATCGAAAAGTGGACATCTCGTCACTCCCACAGATCACGCCCCTCCGTTGGCCCGCGCAGCCGATCCGACAGACCCAGAAAATCTCCTGCCCTCTGATCTGATAACTCGGTAACAAAAGTAGGCGACCATGAGCCATTTTTCCACATCTCAAACACGTTGCTCTCCTTATCTGTCGCCGGCACGTACAACCTTGTATACAAATCGCAAAGAGCACCCTTGTCCATCCAATTGTCTCTCCAAAAGCGAAAACTACGACCATCCCCAAGCAACGGACGCAAGTGAGCCATTTGCTCACATGAAGTTTTAATTCTAAACATGTGGGAAAAATGTAAAAATAGGTGATCAATATTGGTCCCCACTCAATAAATTTTAGAGAAACAAGAACAAACCATTAAGGATTTAGGAAATACTTTCATTATTGTGATGACATAATTGTATATAAAACAAAGTATTAAGTATGCAATTAAGAAAGGAATAGTACTAGCTCCATAGTGGCCTACAATTAGGTGTATATAGGGATATATGTCTTACAAAATCAGGATGTGCATGATGACATAGTAACCAATAGCATGGGTGTAAACACCTTTTTTACAGCTCTTCCATTATTCTCTACTGTATTTACACTTATTGGTTGGGGATGGTCTAGTGTATCGATGTGTTAGTATGGCACTTTCAATGGGGAGGTTCAGGATAAGTGAGTTTGAAGTTTCAATGGTTGTATGGGACTGGAGGAGGTGTGCCAAGACATAAAAGATGAGGAACTCAGAGTTCATAATCTGTACAAGGTAAACGATGATATGATTGGCAAGTGGTTAGTCCAATTGATGAGGGATGGTGATAAATTATGGGAAAATTCTTAATTGGGTAAACAAGCTCCACTTGCCTAGGTGATCCTTCATATTCTAAAAGGAGTCTTGTAGGTGTTACCTTTTGTCAAAGACCATATGATTGTAACAATTAGGAACAAGGAGGGGTTCAAGCTTTAATCAAACAACGAAATATATGTTGTGGTCGCATGATTCTCAAGGTTGGAAGCTTTGGTGCATGACATGAGTGCTGCTTCATCTCGTTGCAGGAAGGAGGAGGGTGATAATTCTGTAGTGTAGTAGCATGCATTCAACTAGTCGCTCTCAAACCAAATATTCAGGAATCAAAGTGCTAGATGGAGATCAGAGGTTTCTTCCTCGACTGTTTTAGGATGATTAAGAGTAGGGTGAACGTCCATATTAATGGGTAGGGCATATAAGTAGCAGCATTACCAATTGTTAATCATGTACTAGCCAAGGATTGAAGGCCCATCTGGATTAAACGTTCAGACTCAAGATCCAATTCTTTACGTGATTACTAAGGAGAAAATCGACAACCAAGATTTTATGATCGAGGAGGCGATCAAAGGTAGGTACCATCATCTGTACTTTCTGCTCGAACAACCTAAGGATGCTGCAGTTTTATAAAAATAAAAAAAATCGATTTGCCTAATGGGTTCAGGAATCTTCCTAAGTGTTTTAATGCGTACATCATCCTTGGTGCATATTTAAGGTCTTACAAACTCAATGCCTCATACATTTGGGATGCAATATATTGATGGTGCAAAACTTTTGGAGTCTTACGATCAATGGGGGAAGAAAAAAACTCACTAGTTTTTAGGGGAGTAGATAACACCAAGGGAATGTGGTATATGGCAAGATTGAGACATAGTTTGGGTGGTCTGGTAGTGATGAGGGAGCTTGTTTTAGTATTATACTTTTTGACGCGATTAATGAAGTTCTTTTTGGATGACCAACATACTCAATTTGACATCATTTGGCTTTAAACAATCATTCGCAATAAATCTAAGAAACTCTAGTTCTTCAGCAAAATGATAATGTTTGTATGCTAATCAAAACTTTATGTAGATATAAACAAGCACCTAACCAATAATATTGTACGCGTTGCATCGCCCGAATGTAATGAAAAATTGGCAAGGGCCGCTACATCGCAGCCTGGATGTAATTCAAGATTTGCAAGGGTTTTCGCATGAGGAACGCAAGCGGGTGATTAAGCTAGTTTCGCTGCATCACCGTCCGGATGCAGTCCAAAATTTACAAGGGTTCTCGCATAATGGACGCATACGAGTAAAGAAGTTAGTCCAAAAGAGATTAAACGGAAGTTGCGGATTGGTAGTTGGAATATTGACACTTTAACTGGAAAGTTGATGGAGATAGTGGATACAATGGAAAGAAGGAAGATTCATATAAAGATTCATATACTATGCCTTCAAGAGACTAAATGGGTTGGAGAGAAAGCAAGGGGAGATTGAGAAGACAGACTTTAAACTTTGGTATTCAGGTAAAGATAAGGGTAGAAACGGTGTTGGAGTGGTTGTTCATAAGGATTTGAAGGATTATGTGGTTGAGGTGAAAAGATTCGGGGATCGAATTATTTTGCTAAAATTGATGCTTGAAGAAGAAATTCTAAATATCATCTCAGTTTATGCACCGCAAATTGGTTTAGATGAAAGGACTAAACAAGCTTTTTGGGAGGATTTGGATAAGAGTCTACAAGGAATCCCACAAAGAGAGATGATTTGCCACGGTGGAGATCTTAATGGACATGTGGGGAAAGATGCTTCAAGGTATGCCAGTGTTCATGGAGGACATGGTTTTGGGATAGAAATGAAGAGGGAAAAGCCATCCTGAATTTTGCAACAGCATATGATCTTTTCATAGCAAACACTCTCTTCAAGAAGAGGGAGGAACATTTAATTACTTATAAAAGTGGGCCAACTAGAACAAAGATAGATTACTTTGCATTAAGGAGAAGAGATAGGTTATGTTGTAAAGACTGCAAAGTAATCCCAGGAGAGAGTTTGACAACCCAACAAAATAGCGAAGAAACTACAAAATAGCGAAGAAGGAAGCAAAGAAGGCCGTAAGCGAAGCTAAGTCAAAAGCTTATGAAGTTTTGTATAAAAATCTCAAGTCTAAGGATGGACAGAAGGATATATTCGGGTTGGCTAAAGCAAGAGAAAGAAAAACCAAAGACCTTTCTCAAGTGAGATGCACATGTGCTTGTTACTCAGAATGATATAAAGACTAGATGGAAGCAGTACTTCCATAAACTTTTCATTAGGGAAGGAAATAGATATATCACTTTGGATGATCTAGCTTGTAGTGAAAGTTACTTGAATCGTGCATGCTATAGACGGATACAAAGAAAGGAAGCAGAGGAGGCTTTGAAGGTTATGAGACCTGGAAAAGGTGTAGGACCGGATGACATCCCTGTAGAAGTATGGAGAGTTTTAGGTGAGCGTGGTTTGACTTGGCTTACGAATCTATTCAATGTTATTTGGCGAAGCAAGAAAATGCCTGAAGATTGGAGGAGGAGTATTGTGGTGCCTCTTTATAAGAATAAAGGAGACATTCAAAATTGTTCAAATTATAGAGGTATCAAGCTGATGGGTCACACTATGAAAATTTGGGAACGTGTGATCGAAAGAAGGTTGAACAAATTTCCAATGTAAAAGAAAACCAATTCGGATTCATGTCAGGTCGCTCAACGACTGAAGCCATCCATTTGTTGAGGAGAACAATGGAGATTTATAGAGCTAAAAGGAAGAACCTCCATATGATCTTTATTGATTTGGAGAAGGCTTATGATTCTGTCACGCGAGAGATATTGTGGAGAGTGTTGTGGAAGAGACAAATACATGTCCTATACATTAACCTCATAAAGGACATGTATGATAGGGCTTTATCTTGTGCAAGGACCCCGTCTGGGAAGACTGGATATTTTGACATCAACATTGGTTTAAATCAAGGTTCTGCTTTGAGTCCATTTCTTTTTACTTTGATTATGGACGAGCTGACCAGTCACATTCAAGATGAGTTACCTTGGTGTATGTTATTTGCTGATGATATCGTGTTAATTGACGAGACTAGAGATGGAGTAAATGAGAAGCTTGAGGTCTGGAGACATGGGTTGGAGACTAAAGGATTTCGTATAAGTAGGGCTAAGACGGAATATATGGAGTGCACCTTTGATGGAAGCAATGGTGAAGGAATCGAGGTGAAGATTGGTGACGATAACATTCAGAAGAGAGATTCCTTTAGATATCTGGGATCTATTCTGCAACATGATGGAGAAATTGACGGAGATGTTACTAATAGAATAAATGCAGGCTGGCTAAAGTGGAGAGGAGCCTTTGATGTTCTCTGTGATAAGAAAATTCCTTTAAAGATTAAAGGAAAGTTTTACAAAGCAACTGTGAGACCTGCTATGCTTTATGGATCTGAATGTTGGCCTGTGAACCATAGACATGTGCAGAGAATGAATGTAGCAGAATGAAAATGCTAAGGTAGATGTATGGACACACACGTAAGGATCGGATTCGAAATGATGCAATCAGAAAGAAAGTTGACGTAGCTTCGATCGAGGATAAGATGCGAGAAAACCGCTTAAGATGGTTTAAACATTTGCAAAGAAGATCAACTGATGCACCAGTTAGGAGATGCGAGTGTTGGGATGTTGAGCCGGCTAAGAGAGGCGAGGACGGCCCAAGTGTTGGAAAGAGACCATACGAAGGGATCTTAGTTTTGTGGATATAAGCTCGGGATTAGTCCAAGATAGATCTGAATGGAGGTAAAGAATCCATGTAGCCGACCCTACTTAATTGTGGGAAAAGGCTTTGTTGTTGTTGTATGAAAAGACTATCTAGTCTTCTAACAACAAATACATGAATATAATAAGTGGATCGACTCTAAGTTGCAAATGAAACTGGGTATCATCATGTGACTTCATGTTAATGATTAAATATTGATACACATATTGAAAATATACTAAGTAAATAGAATTAAGTAATTATACTAATAAAAAAAGTAATAAAAGTATCAATTCAGAGTTGCACATTTTTTTATATGAAGGATGCAGTGCAACTAATAGTCTAATATGATCTTGGATCTTATATCACATTAAAGGAATGGTAACATGAAAAGCTTTAATATCAAGATCATTGATCACTAAGTACTCTCTTGCAACTAATGTGATCTTGGATCTTATATCACATTGAAGGAATGGCAATTTGAGAAGCTCTAGTACCAAGATCATTGATCGCTAAGTACTCTCTTTGAATCCTCTAGTATCATAATGCAAAAATGAGAATATAGTGACTATAGCTTAAAAAAGGCACATTTGAAATCAATATATCTAGCAGACTATACAAAAGCGGTTAGTTGTTCCATATCCCAATTGTACCTAATCACTAGGCTAATCTTTTTATAAAATCAAGACAGTTTCTGGGACTCTTGCAGGAGGTGGGCAGGCTCAGAGAACGGGAGATTAAAGATTTGTGCAATGATTTGGTGCATCTGGTTTGGCAGAAATAGTGTGATTTTTGAGGGGTCGAGATTCTATTCCGAAAATGTACTTGGGCACGCTAGAGCCCTCTTGGAATCCTGGCAGGTGTACTTCTTTGTTATTAATATATTTTTTGGATGGTCCTCTAAATGTGGCTCATCCCACCGTTTCTAAAAAAATCTTTTTGTAAAATCAAACTCTTCAAGGCCTTCATGCCTTTTTGATTTGAATGCAGAATCTGATGTTTTTCAAAAAAACCCATTTTAAAAATGTCAATAAATAAAACCTTGAAGGATCATATCTATATATCTTTGATATAATATAAATTGATTGCATATGTTGCCACTACAAATCATCCCTCCCCGTACTGGCTATTGAACCTTTCTTTCACCCCTTATCAACCAATATATGTTTACATATGATCAAACTTATCTAGAGAATGAACAAGAGAGGAACAAGCATTCCCGTTTCTCAAAAAAAAAAACTTTTTGTAAAATCAAACTCTTCAAGGCCTTCATGCCTTTTTTATTTGAATGCAGAATCTAATATTTTTCAAAAAAAACTCATTTTAAAAATGTCAATAGATAAAACCTTGAAGGATCATCTCTATATATCTTTGATATAATATAAATTGATTGCATATGTTGCCACTACAAATCATCCCTCCCCGTACTGGCTATTGAACCTTTCTTTCACCCCTTGTCAACCACAATATGTTTACATATGATTAAACTTATCTAGAGGATGAACAAGAGAGGAACAAACATTCCATATCATATTGATGCAAGTACTTAAGGGCCAATGGTGTCGATATCGTGATCTATGTGCTCTAAAAACCCTTGTTATTAAGCATTTCCTTCGTAGCAACTATAAGAAAATATTGTCTTTGAAAGGAGCCTTCGCCCAGCAAATGAATTAGCAATCATGATAAAAAGTGGGATCATTTAACAACCCGATATGCCGCACAGTCTGATGCTTCCACATCACAGTCTCCTGCTACCAGTAATCCTTTTCTCCAAATTCCCACATCCAGCTCTCAAGCATGTCACACAACTTCAGACTGCAATGTTGTTGAAACAGGTCTCAACCTCCTCTCAATCATATTCTTTGATAACTTCATTATATGAATCATCAATTCGATATCCTTACAATTTGCATGATTTTAAATATCTCGCTTGTTCTAGTACTTAGGTGTCACAATACTTTGTTGTCCATTCATTTGGTGTTTTCTAGAAATTGTTAACATCTTCGACAACATGTACAAATTCAAGAGTGGTAAAATGACTCAAGTATATGTCTATTTTAAAAAATTAACATAACAATACCCATTAGATATCTGCAGTCATCCAATTATGGTATCACTAATAAAATCTTTACCTATCAAGTTGCTCCACATCAATCACCACCCACCACCTTCAAGCACCCTAAGAACAAGAAACTAACAGAACATATTTATTCAACATAGGCGTATTCATATTAACTCTTGAGAAAATATTCCTTAAGTCAACTCCATATCTTGTCATGTATCACATGCTAGTCTGGCCAATCAGACTTCTCGCATTCAATTTTAGCATATTACCGTAAAGGTGCAAACATTTCCCCTCAAATTCCTCTTGATATTAGTACATCTTGAAATTAGCACCTTGATAGGCTCAGTCCAAGTAAGTAAGTTACCATCCGTGTGTGTTGATTTTATTTAGAATAACACATTAAGAAGTATGAAGATTACAAGTTGGTGCGAAGTGTCAAACATCCCTAATAGTGACAGTGCCACAAAAAATAACCATGTTGGCTACAAAGGTAAACACATTGAAGGAAAACTCCACTTAATACATATAAAACCGAATCCCTCCCTAAGGGTATATAAAACCACGAGACTTATCTGTGAAAGTTTTAGTCTTTATAATTCATGAAGAGCCACGAAAAAGATAATAATGAAAAATCAGAGAAACGGTATACAAGACCAAACTAGTACGCCCGGCTTTTGACAATATTCGATGACAGACCAAAGACAACCAAGATAGTGTATTTTTTAAAGCGCAACTTTAAATACAACAAAGGAAACAGCCTCCCTGGTACAGCTCCTTCAGAAGTGATTTTCCAAATATTTGAGACTTCGAATGGGGGAAACAGTTTTTTTTCTTGAAATTAATTACTTCCATGCACGTCCAAGTTTATATTTAAAGGTCGACACACATATAAAAATCCGCTATCCAATATTCAAAAGATCATTCATGCTCCCTCCAACTATTTATACACCGAATCCCCGTGTGTACCAACTGACAAGGATCTGACATTACAGGGTGCAGAAAAAACGAATGGCAAGTATATGGATGAAGATGGGAGGATGGAGAAGATCACCTTGATGTCCCGATCGTTACCGCCGGTGGCGAGGAGTGACGATTTGGGGTGGAAATCTAGGGTTAGAACGGGTTGGGAATCGTGCCAGTTGATCTCCACGATCCCGCCCTTCATTGCTTCCGCGGAAGTGGATCGATCTCTCGGGGCGAGGTCGGGGAGGAGCGGTTAGGCTCTGAGGGTGTGGGGAGGGAAAGGAAGGGCGGCAAAGGAGAAGTGTTTTGGCGCCATGGCAGGGGTTCGCGAAGGCGGGAAAGGAGGGGGGTGTGGCGAATCTGGGATGGCCCGTATCACGTGCGTGCCTGAGGTGGATTTAGGGGAACGGACGCTGCTGGATAAAATGTCCAAGTCCACAACTTAACTAACTTGATTCATTTGCCAGCCCCCAATCAAACAACAGAACCCCATTCATCTTCTGGATTTTAACCTGGAAACTCGATTGAGTTTGTGATGACTACATGAGCTCAGTTCCTTAAAAAATCGTTATTTGATCTGATTGTGGCATATGATAGCTTATTGGATAGGAATCATCGTCTGAAATCCAACACAACTGATCCAACACAATTGAATATTTGTAAATCAGACTTCAACTGAGTGAGATATTGTCATTTTAGTGAAGGTGACTCGGGTCCGGAGTGGTCGTGCAGGATTCGGGCAAGATCTGGCTAAAGGATCCCCCGGTCCAATTAGAGGCATGTAAGACAAATTTTGGACTGCTTTACCCTCTCATTAGAAAACCAAAGCAAACATCTTCAACCTCTGCCTGATTGCCTCCCAAGCTCATCACAGCGTCGTTGGATTTGATCGTTCGCCAGCATTTTCGCATAGGAGCTTTGCCTCAACGTCCTCGATGTGGATCTCGTTTTTGAGATGTAAGATAATTTCTCCTTCTCCATCTATTTGGTAGTTTTATTTACGAATAGACCTAAATAAGGACTTCTCATGGTTTAGAAGATACCATGGGTGTGATGATGCGTGGAGACGGCTTAGAACAGAGATATAGGGTTGCATGGGAGAAAAAAATATATAGGTAGAGTTCATTTCCCTTTTGTCATGGTCTTCTCGTCGTGCATGTTTCCCATGGGTGAGTTTTTATGTAGATTTATCAAGGCTGTAGTCCGGGAGGTGGAATTTCATGGCGACATGTAATGAGAACGAAATATGAATTTCTAGGATATGGCTAAATGAAATTAAGGTTGAAAAATCACTTTATCAATATATGTTTGCATGTCTAATTCTTAGAGTAGTTAACATACTAAAAGTGGGGCACGGCTCTCATGGTCCCACTGAGACCTAGACGAAGTGTTACTTCTGGTTCCATTGTATTGTAGGTGTGTTCTTGGACCCTACCAATTGAACATGGTGCTACGGGTATTTGTCATTATGTTCTGCGTCCTTGTACATCACTCATTGAAAGACTTGTACTTTGTTAAAAAGGGTGTATCTTTTACGGCCATTCTTGGTCGCAATGTACTTGTTCCCAAGTATTCCCCGTGTGGTGGTGAGCTGGGGGGAAATTGATTGAAGTTGAAGTTTGGGATTGTTTGCTTGAGTCGGTGGCTCTAGTGCACATGATGTTATTGTCGAGATTATATTATTATTACTATTATTTAAACTCAGCAACTAAATGATAGAAAATACCTTGAATAGTACACTTATGTGTGTATATTTATATGATTAGACCCAACGGATCAAGTCAATAAATGTATAACATATGAGAGCATGTAAAAATGATAATCCAAAATACTCTTAGAATGCAAGTAGTAAGTTCCATGAAACTTATAAAAAAACAATCTCTATGGATGATTTGAAATAGTGAACAAATAATCACACTGGTGATAAATGATAGAACATTGGCATACTTCGCTCTTTTATACTTCTTGGCATGTTTTATCTTAATCAAGCATCATGCCCGCACCTACTTCTTTGAAAACCCATCTAGGGTTGTAGGTTGTTGAGTAGCAGCTGTAACTTGAGCTTTCACAGTTTGTCCAAATTTCATAATACAATTTCACTAGTGTTGTTGTATTGGTTGGTGTCTTGTTTTGAAGCTTCCGCAATTTAAGTTTATCGGTCATGTAAAGATATCTTGTGGACTCTATGTAAATTAGTAAAATATTGGAAAAATATGAATATCTAATGTTGTTGGAGCATTCTATTGTTTATTTTCCTGATTTACAATCCTAATGTAAACCATTATATTTGAATGTGGGTATTGTTGGGTATATGGATCGTAGTAAGTTTTTATTTGGACTTCTCCTATGGGGACAGGGTATCACACCCCTCCCCCTCCCTGATTGTCCTCGACATGGAGCTTTAGATCCTTCCAACATGCCTAGTCGTCGCTAACACTACTTCTACTATCTCCACCTTCACTTTATAAATCGCACCTCCAACCATGGCTTGTTGATGACCCTCTCTCATTCTCGTTGCTGTCATCACCTCCATTCGCACGAAGATGACAATGCATGTTCTCTGACGAGTCGTATTTAATGAATCTTGTTGTCATTCTCAGGACATCCGGACGAGACAGATTTTTGGTGGGGACATGAGAAGAACGGTCTTTATTATCTTAACATTCCCTCTAACTCTGTTTTTGTTGGCGCTTCGCCTGTCTCCACTGATCCTCTCCTTTAGCACCTCCCATCTTGATCATTCATCTGCCAATGCCATTTCCTTAATGTCCCCTGAACTCTTTATGCTGCAGGCCTTTTAAGTGTGAGACGTGTCAGTTCGAGAAACATCATCGAGCATCATTCCCTGCTCATATTGAGCCTCGTCATGATGTTCCTTTCTCTCTTGTCCATTGTGATATTCGGGGGCTTTGTCCATTCCGTACTCTGAGTGGACATAAGTATTTTTTATTTTTATTTATGATTGCAGTAGGTCGTCATGGGTCTATATATTAAAAGAGCATTCGGAAATTAATAATATTGTCAAAAATTTCTTTCATTATTTCAGAAATATTTTCTCATCTGGTATAAAAATTTTCCGTTCTGATAATGCATTAGAGTTCATCCAAAATGATCTATCAAACTTCTTTGCTTCCCAGGGCACCATTCATCAAACCTCATGCATATATACATCCCAACAAAAAGAAATACCCTAAAGAAAACTCAGACACCTTCTAAATATTACTCGCTCTCTCTTTACTCAAATGAAAAGTTCCCAAAACATATTGGGGTGGTGTTATTCTAATTATCGTCCATCTTATTGATATAGTTCCATCTCCATCCCTAAATGGATCCCCCGCCTTCTTCCTACTTTACCCAATTGAGTCACCCTTTCCTCTTATATTGAGAATTTTTGGATGTGTGCCCTTAGTTCATAATTTTCACACTAAAGACAAATTTTCTCCTCGTGCATTCAAATGTGTCTTCCTAGGTTATTCTCGCACTTAAAAAAGGTTACAAGTGTTATAATCCCATTGGACATCACTATTATATCTCTATCGATGTCACCTTTTTTGAACAGACCAGTTTCTTCACTCAATCTATTGCAGATGTTCCTCTGGACCTCCCACCTCCACCC
This sequence comes from Ottelia alismoides, assembly GCA_037367405.1. Taxonomy (NCBI): domain Eukaryota; kingdom Viridiplantae; phylum Streptophyta; class Magnoliopsida; order Alismatales; family Hydrocharitaceae; genus Ottelia; species Ottelia alismoides. The sequence continues at coordinate 22,393 of JAZKJV010009478.1, read as the reverse complement.
ATTGTCTATAAGCGCAGTCACGTATCTCCAACACCGGATGTTCCTTTACATGTTTCTTTGTTACAAGATGATATACCCTCTACGATTGTCCCCTCCACTACTGCCAGATGATCCTTAGGAACTTCCACTTGCTCTATGCAGAACTGAAAGGTAATGCACTTCTCATCCAATGTCTCCCTTCACTTCTAGTGCTAGTTTATCTCCCACTGACAGATGATATACAGATGCTCTCATAAATATTTCTATTCCAAGAGACCATCATAGTGCCTTACATGATTCAGGGTGGTGTGAGGCCATGAATAAAGAGATGGAGGCCCTTATTTCTAGGGGGCATTGGAACATGTACAATGTCCCATGGGGACTAGACGTGGGGCGTGTAAATGGGTCTGCATGACCAAGTAGTCACCAGACGGGTCCATTGACAGACTGAAAGCTCGCCTTGTGGACAAAGGATTTACACTGACATATGGAGTGGATTACTTTGAGACATTCTCACCAGTTGCACGAATGGGATCAATAAGGACTATACTTTCAGTGACAATCAAACAAAATTAGCCTATCTTTTCCAGTTAGATGTGAAAAATACTTTTCTTTATGGCGACCTCGAGGAGGAGGTGTACATGATGCAACCTCCAGGTTACAAAGTCGAGAGGGAGTGTGTATGCCATCTTTGCAAGACAATATATGGTCTGAAGCATAGCCCAAGGGCATGGTTTGACAAACTTACTACATAAATCAGCACTCTTGGCTTATAGAGAACAACCTCTGACTATTCTGTGTTTGTCAAAAGACGAACAACTGGTATTGTTATACTTGCAATCTATGAGGATGATATGGTTGCCACATGTGATGATGATAAAGGGGTGCTAGAGACCAAAGTCATCCTCCAGAAGGTGTTCGTTGCTAAGGATCTTGGTCCACTATACTACTTCTTGGGCATGGAGGTACTACACACTATAGAGGGCATTCATCTCCAACAGAGGAAATATTGTTTGGACATTCTTACTGAAGTCGTATTTCTTGGATGCAAGCCTTCCGATATTCCTACAGATCCAAAGTAACATTCCACTTCTTCTGATAATGTCTTTGAAGATGTTATTCGATATTGAAGCCCGGTTGGAAAACTTCTTTACCTTACTGTCATCAGACCCGGCATTTCTTATGCAGTAAGTAGAGGTAGACAACACATGGAGCAATCTTGTTATAGTCACTGGCAGGATGTTCTCCAGAGTCCACGATACTTGAAGGAATCACCAGGGTGTGACCTTTTTTATGGGGCAAACGGATACACTGATGTAGTTGCATATGTTGATGTTGATGTGCAAGTTCGCCAGAGGATCGACGCTCCACCACAGGATATGCTATGATGGTCGGAGGAAACCTTATTGCTTGGAGAAGTAAGAAACATACTGTTGTTTTCAGATCCAGTACAAAAGCAGAGTACAGTACGACGGCTCAAGCTACATGTGAGATCATGCGGCTATTGACTTTCTTACAAAAACTCGACAATGTTGTCACTACTCCTACTCCACTTGACTATGAAAATAAATATGCTACATACATTGCCACGAATCCTGTGTTCCACAAGCGAACCAAGCACATAGAGATTGACTGCCATTTTGTTTGTGTTGCGATCAAAATTGGAAGGATTACTACTCCTCACATCAACACAGATTTTCAGCTTGCAGATGTATTCACAAAGGCCTTACCCAAGAAGCGCCTTTTGTGGATAATTTCTAAGTTGGCCGCGATTTGATAAGTATGCTCCAACAGGAGGGGGAGTGTTAGTAATATAGCTTACAGTTCTTTGTTATTCATTGTAACCCCATCAGGGACACTTATGTATTTTCTCATTTGCAGCTCTCTAGGGTTTCATCCCATATAAGAACGTCTAGACCTCTGGAATAAGACAAGTTATTTCACTCTTTATTTTCCTTCAGCAGTGGTGTATTGTTGTTTTTTGTGTTGAGATAATGAGGTATATTTATAGAGAAAGTAGAGTCTAATAGTGATTGATTGTTGAGATAGTTATTAGGATTAAATAAGGAAAATACGATGTTTTAAAAATACTTCAAAAAGTGAAGGTGATCAGCTAGTCAAGCAGATCGATCAATCAACATAGTGCTTTTGATCAATCAGGTCACAAGCATTGTTCAATCATTTTTTGACTACTGGACTTCTTTGAAATCACTAATTCCAGTAGAAAATACTGATTGATTAAAACAAAATTTGGTCGATCAATAAATGCTCGATAAAAAACAAGCAATCAATTATATCAAATTCTGATGGCAAAAATTGATTGATCATGTTATTCTAGTTGATTTAACAGTTCTAGAGAAAATGCCTTTCTAGGTGAACAAAATTTTGGAGGTAAAGATGTGCTACATCATAATACGAGATGCAGAAGTTGAGAGATGGGCTTAAGAATGCATGACAAGAAAAAGATGATTACAGAGTATTTTACAAGATTCAAGCTAACTAGATTTTTTCTAAATAATAAATTGATGGAATGTAGGAATGGCCTAATGGTCCAGCTCCTATCTATTATCATAGGATAGGAAGATCATATTATTTGTCCCTCCCTTCACCATGTGATGACCCTCCAAATACATAAGGAGGTTAAGCTTCTTACATTAGTCATATATTTGTAACTTTATTTTCTACTTGTTTTCTTTCATGCCAGTTGTTGCATAAAACTTTGTGCAAAATATTTTGTAATGTTTCTAAGCCAGTATATTTTAAATTGCTCTTTGTTGTATAAAACTATAAATGCAAGTTCGTGTGTCGATAGGAATCACTTCTACATTGTTATATGCAAATTAATATTGATAGGAAGCATTATGAGAGCATTTTGTAACTTGAGATCTTAATCAGTTTTCTTGGTGCACATATTTGTGATAACTTGGAAATTGTCGAGGTAGGTAGTTGTTTTCCTCGATGGTTAAACATCCACAATTGATAAACATTATCCATGATGACTACCAAATAATTGATGATAGTTCTAACATTTATCAATCAATTACTAATTGTGACATCCTATTTAGATTTGAACCAGCTACCCAAGGGTCCATACTAGGAACACCAAATTATATCCCAAGATTCATTTAGCTATTCGTCCATGAGCAATGTAGAATACCTACTATATTGTCATTTTTGTTATCCATTATGCATAACATAACTCAACAAGCATTTCATGTAACACACACGTGTGTGCGCACGCACACATACAAGAGGAGTTACATTTTACAAAGAACTCTACATGAAGTTTAAGGTTAAAATGATCTGAACCATTTACATTATTAAACAAAAGATAAAAAATATGCAACTTAATTATCTTGTGGTAGCTCACCGGTCCAAGTAATTACCTACAATTGCTTCCTGCAGAACATGTTTACCTAGGTCACAAATTTTAATTATGAGCAAAAGTGTCCCGTATGACCAATATAACAATAAGGAGATACAAGCACTAAGGATGCATAGAGTAGAGAAAATCAACGAATCCTATCTCTTGAATGTAAGATTATAACATGATTTTAACCATCAAGAGTGACATGCTTGAGATACTTCCTATTTAATCAAGTAACAAAAATATGTGAATATCTCACATACAATTTTCATGGACAATCATGTCATAATAAGCAAGAAATTCAACTACTTAAAAAATCCCAATCTACTCATAATATTTAATTATATTATTTTAAATGTATACTCATTAAGAAAATTAGGCACAATATATTCATCTTGCGATTCATCAATGGTATGGAGTTGATTATATGATCATATTTCTACTTCTCTCCTAGCTAAGGGAGCTAAATATGTTATTATCACCATTTCAGCATTCATAGATAAAATATCATAAAAATATAGGAACTTCCTTTTTAAGGCAATCCTTCTCGCACTCCCCTAGCAATCAATGGAAATAGTCACTAATCGCACGAAGCTTACCAATCACATATACTTTATCCCAAGGCCTTCGGAGTTTGTAACTCTTCTTGAGTTTCATTTTAGTAGCAGTATCTTATCCACCATTGTTCTTCTATTAGTTATACTCGAAGAATTAGTTGTAATGTCTCTTCGTTCACATAAGTACTCTCAACACAAGTAGATAGGAGCAAGTTACATGCCATTTCACCTAAATTTTCATTTAAAGAAACATAAACTAACAACAGTTATGTTTCGCTTTTCAAATTTTAGATAGCACAGTGACGGGCATCTTACTACCCTTGTTAATTTAATCAAATTAATGGTCAAATTAATCGTTGTGTTGTTCGTTGTAGTTAGATAATAAGAGCAGACCAAAAACCAATTTTAATTAAGGATGAGTTAATCGCGAGCGGCAAATATTATTTTTTTTACTTGGACAAGCCCAAGGTCGAACTCAAGGAGGCAACCGTCTCCTTAGATAGATTTAAGGAAATTTCCAAGGTCTGATTTTCAAAGGATATTTTTTTGGTCTTTTTCAATATATTTTATGCAAGACACATGCAAAATTGGGCCAATTTACAAGTTAAATCAGATAAGTAATCCAATCAAGTCCAAAAATTATGAAATTTAGCCAGATGGTGAAATGCAATGAAATTAAGCTACTCTAATTTTTTTAGAATTTTCAGACACTATATGAATTTACTGTGAATTAAAAATGAATGAAAGGTGATCTTAACAAAATTAATTTTAATAAATAACAAATCATACTATTTTCAGATATAAAAATTATCTAGATAGATCTAAGTGTGAAGAATCCAGGAAAATTAATAAACCTAAATTTCTGTGTGAAATGGACCTATTAAAAATTAATTAAGGAAATCACAAAATGATTTATTCAGGCCTCGGGGTGTGTGCAAATGAGGTGATTTTTGGAAACAATGTAAATCTAATTATCCTAAGTCTAATGTGAATTTTTGGTGATTTTTGGAGTCACGGAGAAATTACTACAAATTAAAAAACATAAATGGACAAAATATGACAGAATTCCACCAATTAATTAATACTAAAATCCACTGTTTTCACACAAATATGTCAAGTGTCACATATGAAAGAAGACAAATCAAGCTACACAATGCAATTTTCAAACTTGCAAAATGAGTTAAAATGAACGCCTAAAGATGCATACAAAGACAGGGGCCTAAATGTAATTACAGGAAATAAAATTGATAACAATTAAATGTGTTGACAGGGAGTGATATGCAATTACCTATAATGAGGGGGTATATGTGCAAAAAACCCACAGAACACGTACGCCTCATGTGGGGTCTCCTGGCAGGGACTGTAATGCAAATATAAAAAACACCAGGGGCCTCGCTGCAAAATACCCAAGCCCGTACATGAAAACCACGTGGGGTCCCCATCTCGGTGGAGTGTGGAGGCTCGGGATAAGGCTCGGGAGGCTCTGGAGGCTCGGACTTGGCTCGGATCGAGGCTCGGCTTGCTTCGGGTGCTCCGAGCCTGATGGTCAGGGAAGAGGCTCAGAGCGGCTACGTGGCACGTTGTTGACCACTGGATCGAGTGACGATCCAACGGCTTCTGGAAGATGATGCGTGGCGCGCGACGAACCGTTAGATCAGGATGAATCCAATGGACTCTGAAGCTCTCACGATTGGTGACGTGGCGCGACCAGGTGCTCAGATCCTCCTGATCCTACGGCTGCAGAACGTAAGCGACGTGGCATGCTACGGACCGTCCGATCAAAGAGATCAGACGACTGCTGCTCGTCTTCCTCAGCCGGTTCACCGCCTCCTGCGACGGAGAAGGTTGGGCTCCGGCGAAGGAGCTCGGGCTCCGCCTCCTCCTCTAGACGTCGGTAGAGGTCGTCGGTGACTCCCAAGTAGCTGGAAAGAGTCATGGGAGCGTAGGGAACCCACCGGCAGACTCAGGAGCTGATGAACGTCTCTGGAGAGCGGTGGCGGAGAAGCTCAAATGGAGCTCCGATGAGGTTCCGGTCGGTCCAAGTTGATGCACCTGCAGGGGTTAGTGGAAAAACCAAGGCGTGCGAATGTGCTCGTGGGTTTCTTGTGAATACGGGGAGAGGCCTAAGAGGTGATGAGGTGGTCTGGTGATCGCGCTCCGCCAAGGTGGTGGAGCTTTCGTTGGCGTGGGGTCGAGCGTGTCGTCGGAGAGGATCAAGGCGGGCGCAAATATCGGAGCTTACGAGAGGAAGCTCGGTGGAAGCTCAGCGGAGCGAGAAGTGGCGTATGGAAGGCGAATAAATTCGGAGAAAAATCGAGAAAAAGAAGAAGAAGATCGGGAGGGCTATGGAGGAGTCTACCTGGGGAATGGAGCTCGATGCAGTGCTCCTGGTCGTCGCTCGAGGGACGGTAGGGGACCCGAGCTTAAGCAGCTCGTTGGAGAAGCTGCAACACGGTGCAACGACGTCGTGGATCTCGCCGGAGGTGGAAGCCTATCTTCGCTCGGTTTCACACTCAATTGCTATCACCAATGGGTGGCCCTGAGCTTCAGGGTACCTCTCATAATGGCGGATGGGGGTGAAGGTGGCCGAAGGCGGAGTATTTATAGATTGGAGATGGCGGCGTAGGTGGCGAAGTAGTGAAGTTGGTGGGCGTCGTGGAGTGAGGTGGAGGGCGTTCATGGTGATCGAGGGGGTTGGCGAGGATGAGGGAAGAGTGGTGTGTGTCGTGGAGGTGAAGGAAGGCGATGAGGGTAGCCGGAGTGGTAGAAGGGGGTGGCCCTCGTGAACGGTGGACGACGTGGGGCGCGGGGCTTGCGGAAGGTAGACGACGACGCCTAGGCCGTTGGATCAGGAGATCCAACGGTCCTGGTGGGGGCACGGGTGGACGCTTTGTATTAGGTCTAGGGTGATTCCATTGAACATCCTCAGGCATGCCACGTGGCGTGCTAAGCGCACGGCATTGGCGTGCGGCGGAGATGAAGTCTGGGCCTCGATCGAATGGTAGAGATACAACGCGAGGTGAATGGTGGAGATGAAGGGAGAAGGATGAGCATCGAATGGCTGAGAAGATGGGACACGTGGCGGCCTGAGAGAGAGGCGATGTCGATCGGTCCAGATTGGATCTGGATTTGATAGAAGGGCGGTAATGCGTTGCGATGATGAGCGGCCCAGATCAAGAGAGAAGGTGAACGATCGGACGACAGAGATGATAGGGTGCGTGGCGCGCAAAGAAGCAGGCCGCGTGGCGCAATCAGAGGGTGCCACGTGGCCAGCTCTGAGTGGCTGAGAAAGAAAATGAAATTAGAGAGAGAAAGAGGCCAAATTTGGAAAAACTCAAAACATGAAAGTTGTAGATCTCGATGAGATCTACAAGTTTCATGTTGACCAAAAATGAAGATAAGGTCAAATATGATACACAAATACAAGAGTACAATCATACATACATATAGTATACAAAGGGGCCCAAAAACCCAAGTTTTGCATGCGAGCTCCGAATTGAATGAAATTGGTCTCATTTCAAAGGTCTCTGGATATGTATTAATCTGGAAGTGAGTAGACCTAATTCAGAGTTTGTGTGGGGTAGATATTGGTATTCTAAGGTCAAGGTTCTCCAACTGGGTTTGGGACTTTATTGGGCAATTTACAGGATAGGGATTTTTGGCCTTCTTCCTTATATTATTAACTAGTAACGTATACAGTGTAAGGAAGGTGTTGTTTGATTTTAGAGGGGATATAAAATACAAATAATTAGGTGAATTATTGGTGGATATTTTACAAGTGGACTTTACAAACAGATTGGCTTCTTATTTAATGCAATTATGGAATGCTAAAATGCATGTATTGTGAATTTATGCATGCATGCTATTTATGCAAGATAGAAGGAAATATGCATCTAATTACTTGGGAGCAATGCTCTATTTTCAACTTTTAAAGTGATGAATCACAGATTCATCAACCCCCTATTCTTAAAGCTTGCTCGTCCCCGGGCAACTAAAATGAAATGCAAGAGTGAAATGATTTTGGGTTCCATACCAAGGTCATGAACAAAAGGTGAAAATGGAGCTTGACTTGACCTTTGGATTAATTGTGTGGCAGAACCTTATTGGAATCTGAACTTAAGACCTAACAGACTTCAAGTTCCACAAGTCTTCTATTCAAGATGCCTCAACAGTCAGGTCAGAACAAATCCTCAAACACAAATTTCTGATGACTATGATTCTTACTTGTACTGTGTAAGTGATAAATAGCTCTCCACATCAGAAATGGTTAAGAAGCAGCCTCCACTAACAAGGTAACTCTAATTACCCGATCTAGTAAGTCCTTCCTCGAGGAGCGGGATATTCCCTTCTAAGTTCAAGTGCGACCAGCTCAAGAGGAGGAGGTAGAGAGAATAATGGACGGTAGCAAGTGTAGCTACCTATCCCGGGATGCTTGACCAGTGTAGTCAAATCATCTAGCTGCTTTGCTTTGCTAATATACGTACTCCGACAGGTATTTTATTTTATCTTGGTTTGTCTATTTTTTTGGAGTTCTTGCATTTTTCCCTTTTTTTCTTTTATTTTTTGGAACTATATACAAGATGCAACATGTACATCAGGAGTTTTTCCTCTTGAGCCAGTAGATTGTCCCTCTTTTGAAGCATTATTGCAACCCACAGCGTCCTGTCCTCAGACGTCAACACCACCAGACTAGGTTGAGATGCACTACCCTCCCTAGAGGAGGACGGATGTTTCCACCCGTGTGCTACTCCAATCTAAAGGATTCTACCTCCTCACCACCTCATCAATGAAGAGCTACGTGCATTGTGCTTGTCCAAGTTACTATATAAAAGAATCATGCGTGTGCAGGAGATATTCTACTTAGACTAATCAAGATGACATGTGAACATAGACTCGCAGACTCAAAGAATTAAGTCACTTGACCTGAGAAATCTTAACTTCAGTTTCTATAAGGTTCCTCTCAAATTAGGTGGATTAAGGTCAAATCAAGTCCATCCTCAACATCTATTCATAACTTGGTTCAGAACCCACTAGCTTTTCACCTTGTATATGCAGATGAGATGCAGATGTCATGCTATGTAGATGCAAGACTCTTTTTCTTTTTTTTTTCTTTTCGGATGCAAAGATGATATGCAAGAGTAAAATAAAAAGCCCTTGATTTTTCCATTTTTTCTACTTTGGTATATCTCCTAAGTGTTTTATGAGTATTATGCAGATTATGCAAGTGTATTTTACAAAAAAAATTCTCCCATTTTACCCATCCCCATAATTATTGCATAATATATACAAAAATACGTGAAAGTACGAGCTATGGGTAAAGTATATATGTAATATATACACGTCCCCTATACTTAGCGTGTGCTATATCCTCAGAGCACGGAAAGCGAGGACAAAGACATAGCTCATGCTAAGCGTAAGAGAGCCAAAGAAGAAAAGCTGTATAGAAGTCGTTCTGCCCTCCTATACTTAGGCTTTGGCAGCCTAAGTGTAGAAGAAAATAAAAAATGGGGCGGACGAGGTCAAGAGGAGAAGTGGATAAATATATACAAGGTAGGCATCGGTCCCCCCTATACGTAGGCTCAGGTCAGCCTAAGTATAGGACTGAAGTGAGTATGAGGACTGATGTGATCTGGAGGATGTACAGTGACCAGACTCAGTTGACTCACCCCACCTATACTTAGGATGTAGTTATCCTAAGTATAGTCGTAGATGGAGATAGATGAAGTTGGGGTAGGTTACTAGGGTTGCGGGAGGGAGGGGCAGAATGTACAGGAATGATGGATATACATACAAGGGTATCGGTCTGAATCTTTCCAGATGCTGCTGATGGCGAGAGCTCGCTGCTGCAAGGTCCCATACGCGGCGTGATGTGTATCCGCTGAATTTGTCTCATGCATAAATACAATCTCCTCAACATGGACTAATTGTTCATTAGTTTCGACGAAGTGCTTCAACAGTTGCCCATTCACTAGGAATATTGGTGCGTCATCTGCGAGATCTGAGATCTCGACACATCCACTATCATGCACCGTACGGACAATGAATGGGCCCGTCCACTTGAACTTCAACTTGCCTTGGAAGACTTTCAGCCTTGCATTGAACAACCATACCTTCTGTCCAGGAACAAAGGTCTTTCGTCTGACATGTCTATCGTGCCAATGCTTAACCTTGTCCTTGTACACCAAACTGTTGTCGTATGCGCGGTTTCTGACTTCCACGAGCTCGTTTAGATCCATTTCTCCCTGCTTCTGCCCAAGGTGTTGTTCCAATTGACCTTCTTGATTGTCCATTCTGATTTATGCACTAACTCTACGGGCAAATGGCACGGCTTTCTGAATACCATCCAGAATGGGTAGGTTCCTAAAGGTATCTTGTAAGCTATCCTATAAGCCCATAAGACTTGATCCAAGATCCGAGACCAGTCCTTCCTGTCTGGGCGGACAAGCTTCTGTAATATAGATTTCACTTCCCTATTCGACACCTCAGCCATACCATTAGTCTGTGGGTGGTAAGGGCTAGCGACACGGTGTTCGATGACGTAGTCCTTCAGAAGTTTCTTCACATCTCTATTTACAAAGTGGCTACCCCCATATGATATCAACATTTTGGGGATCCCGAGCCTAAAGATGATATGCTCTCTGATGAATTTACAGACAGTCCTGCTGTCTGTGGCTCAGGTTGGGATAGCCTCCATCCACTTGGATAGGTAGTCTACCGCAAGAAGGATGTACTCGAATCCATAGCTAACAGGGAATGGGCCCATGAAATCGATGCCCCAGGCGTCAAAGACATCACAAATGATGATAGGATGCATCAACATCTCATCCTTAGAACCAATGGTTCCTCCCATTCTCTGGCATACTGGGCATGACTCCGCAAAGATGGTGGCATCGCGAAACAGAGTCGGCCAGTAAAAGCCGCGCTGAAGTACCTTCCATGCGGTCTTCTTCCCGGAGTGGTGTCCTCCTGCCTCCAAGTTGTGGCATAGAGAAAGGACACTCTTGTATTCCTCCTGAGGAATACACCGTCTCCAGACATAATCCGTTCCTTCAAAGAAAAGGATTGGATCCTCCCAATGGTAGTGTCTCGCATCCGACTTTTGTCGTCAATGTGGCTCTTGGGCCAGTTTTCGGGAACCTTCTTAGAGACAAGATAGTTCACGATATTGGCATAACATGGGAGTTAGTCGACAACAAAAATCGACTCGTTAGGGAAGGAGTCTCGAATCGGTGAATCCTCGGAAGTATTAAGATCTTCGAGATGAGAGAGATGATCAGCTACTATGTTCTTCTTTCCAGGTTTATCACGAGTATCTAAATCAAACTCCTGGATAAGCAATATCCACCTAAGAAGATGCGTCTTCGCATCCTTCTTTTCCATCAAGTACCGCAGTGTTGTGTGGTCGGTGAACACGATGATCTTGGATCCAACTAAATGGGATCCGAACTTGTCCAAGGCAAACACTACCGCAAGCATCTCCTTTTCCGTAACCGTATAGTTACGCTGAGCGGTATCAATCGCTTTGCTTGCGTAGTGGATTGCAACCGGGACACTATCCCTTCTCCGTCCTAACACAGCCCCAACAGCAAAATCTGATCCGTCCGTCATGATCTTAAAAGGTAGAGATCAATCTGCGGCTTATAGGATAAGGACGTCCATGATCATTCCTTGCAATAGCTTAAAGGCCTCAAGACATTTGTGATCAACAATAGATTCCATGTCCTTGCCTAAAAGCTTAGTTAGCGGTCGGCAATTTTGGAAAAATCCTTGATAAATCTCCGATAAAATCCGACATGCCCGAGGAAAGGCCGCAACTGTTTAACGTTGGTTGGTGGCTAGAGTCGTCTGATTACATCCACCTTGACAGGGTCTACCTCCATTCCTCTCTTGGAGATGACATGCCCCAACACAATGTCCTCCGTCACCATGAAGTGACTTTTCTCCCAAGAGAGCACCAGATTAACCTCACAACATCTTTTGAGGACTCGATCCAGATTCCTAAGTCAGGACTCGAAAGAATTGCCGTGGATCGAGAAGTCATTCATGAAGATTTATAGGAATTCGCCGACAATTTCAACGAATAAAACAATCATGCACCTTTGAAAAGTACCGGGAGCATTGCATAACCCAAAGGGCATACGTTTGAAAGCATAGGTACCAAAGGGGCATGTGAAAGTAGTCTTTTCCTGGTCCTCCGGAGCTATGGCTACTTGATTGTAGCACGAGAACCCATCAAAGAAGCAAAAGAATTCTTTCCCCGCTAGTCTCTCTAGGATCTGATCAATGAATGGTAGGGGGAAATGATTCTTCTTCGTCGCAACATTCAGGCGTCTGTAATCCACACAAACAAGCCACGACGTGGGTACTCACGTCACGATCTCCTCTCCGTCCTCGTTAGTGGTCGTCTGAATTCCCGATTTTTCGGGACAACATGGATCGGGGCCACCCATTTAGAGTCGAAGATGGGATAAATGAAACCCGCATTGCATCATTTCTCTATCTCCTTCTTCACTACCTCTCGTAAATTTGGATTCAAACGTAGTTGGAATTCACGAGAAGGTTTAGCTTCATTCTCTAGGTAGATATGGTACGAACACAGAGCGGGATTTATCCCGTGGAGATCGGAAATGCTCCAGCCTATTGCCTTGCGGTTTCTCTCCAGGATCTCTAGCAAGCGAGATTCCTGCTCCTCGGTCAATCGCGAACTGATGATGACCGGATATTTTTTTTCTTTTCCCGCAAGGAAGGCATATTTCAGTGTTGTGGGTAAGGATTTGAGCTCAAGTAATGTGTGATCATCGAGGAAGTCTGGCTCAATCAGATCTGGTTTAGTGCTGGTAGTGGCTGGATCTGTCTCTGAAATTACTGCCACCAAGTCATTCGGCTATGAAGTCGGATTGTCAAAGGTTTCCATGTAATCGACAAAAGTCACATCCGACTTGTTATCCTCGTCTTCTGATTGTTCTAAAGAGGGAAGGACTGACAGGCCCAGCTGTGCCTCTAAGTCATCGAAGATGTAGGGGGATGCAGGTTCTGAGCTGTACTCGTTTATAAGGACCTCGCAAACTGACTTATGCACTTGATCTTCTCCGGAGGGGAGGGACTCATCGTTGCTGGCTAGGTTCTGTCTCCATGGCCCAACTGTGTCTAAATGATCGCAGTCTGCTTTGGATGAAGAGTACACGGTGCTGGATTCGGAATCCGATCTCTGCCATTTGGTTTGCTTCATCTCAAGTTCCTCATCTTCGCCTGGAGTTTGGAACTGGATTTCCCCGATCTTGTAATCAAACAAGGCCCAAGATGTTCTGAGGAAGGGCCTGCCTAGGATGATCTGGGAATCTCTCCAATTACGAGAGGTTTCCATATCTAGGACAATAAAGTCCACCATGTATTCCTGACCCTCGACTTTGATGACAACATTTCTCAATTCTCCTTGGGACCTCTTGGTTGATTTATCCGCGAACTGAAGGAGGGCTCTAGATTTCCTAAGAGGTCCGAGATTAAGCCACTCATAGAGAGTTGTAGGCACTAAGTTGATTGAGAGCCGTTGTCTAGGAGAGTGCGTGCAAATGCAATGTCATCGACATGACTCACCACATAATGTGCACCCATGTATCTTTGTTTCCTTGGAAACGAGTTCTTTATTGCGCAAGTCGTGGATACTGACAGGCGTTTCTCTACACGGCTTTTGATCTTCCTGCTAACCTTAGTAGGTGTGCATCTCACCTTAAGGTATTTTTGGAATGCAAGTGTCATTTCCACATACTTGTCAAAGGGGATCGTGACCTTGATATGTTTGTTACAAAACTCTACCATCTCATTGTCATCTTTTTGGATTTTTTAGTTTTCTTCTTCCCACCCTTAAGAGCTCAGGGGAAAGGGATTATTGACTCCAACTCAGATTCTGAAACTGAAATATTTTTATTCAAAGCTGGAACTGAGTTCTGTACAAGACTCGAACTCTGAAACTGACTCTGATTCTGACTATGACGAAAAGGAAAATGCTGTTGCGAAACCGGTGATTCTTTCTCCGCGACCGCTGGAATATCCTCCTCAGATGGAGGTGCGAGCTCTTCATCGGCTTCAGCGGACTCCCTACTTGTGAGTTTCCCTTGCTTCTTTGAGGACTCAGAAGTCCTCTTCTTATGCCGGTGGTGGTGGTGTTGCTGCTCCTCTGCCTCCAAGTTCTACTCAGGTAGAAACTTGGCAGCTTCTTCTTCCGGTGCCCGTGCCCGATCAGGTACGATCACGGTCCTTCCGCTCCTGAGGGACATATGGTTTACATTATCATACGAAAGGATCTCATGTTTAGATAAAGAATTATCTGAATAGTATACCTGGTCTCGTGATCGGTTCTGCCTGAATTTAGGTTGTTCGGGTTGGCCTGAACCTGGGCGGGAATTAGGGTCTTTCGCGCCATTTGCTGGTCTTGGGTACGAGAAACATGATTCAGATCGGTTCTCATATCCAGATAGTCTTTCTAGATCTGTTGGACCCTATCAGTCAGGGTTTGGATCGCCAAGGTGAGGGACTCCAATTCGGTGGGCTGGGCGGGTTGCTGCTGACCTGAAGATGAGGTCCTATACTGGCCCGTTGGCCATGCCGATATTGCTGTTGCTGATGGGACGGTGATGGGTCCTGCTGGCCTGAGTGGAATGTCCGCTGCTACTGCTGGTTCTGCTGAGGCTGGTACCCTCGTTCGGGCCTGGACTGAACAAAGCGTGGTGCGGGGACGGAGCTGTTTTCCTGATAAGCTAGGGTAGGTTGGTATGGCTGACCGTTCCCTATCCTCGATTGTCTGCCGACGGGGTTATGGCTATACCACAACCCTCGAACACCTGCGGAGGCCCTAGTATCCTGTTTCCACTTGTGGGGGTGCATGCTGGTCATGTTGGTTGTAAGTCTGCTCCTCTACCTAGCCACTCTGAAGCCCTGGTGCCTGTTCCTGTACAATATGGACCTGGTGTACAGGTACATGTGGTGCAGAAGGGCAGGTAGCTTCATCTTAGCTACCCTCTCAGTAAGTTCCTCCACTTGCTTCGGTAATTTCGAAAGAGACTCAAGGTTAGTGACCCTCTTGTGAATCTGCTCGACCATGGTTAACTTGTCCGCAATTATCCCCATGCTAGGGATAAGGTCGTCCGTCAGATTCATTACAGTCCACCGGGTTGTCTCGTTGGTGAGGCTCGAAGGAGACAACTGATAGACCCTGGTGGCTTGCGACATGCCTGTTTCTGCCATCTGCTCCAAGATTTTCCATACAACATTTTCATTCTTGTTCAGATAGCTTCCTCTACAGGCGGTACTTACTAACCCCTGCATCTTCGGGGTCACGCCACAGAACAATGTCTGGACTAAGATCGCTTTTGAAATGCCATGGCAGGGGTATTTCTGAATAAGGTCATTAAACCTATCCTAGGCTTCATGGAATGGTTCGCTGGGTCCCTGGGAAAAGCTTGCGATCTTTGGTCTCATTTGGTTGGTCCTATTGAGTGGGTAGAACTTTTTCAGGAAAAGGTCCTTGGACTGCATCCAGGTTGTACACATCACTCCTAGGTTCTTCAGCCAATGTGCTGCCTTATCTCCAATTTTATTCAATTTTTTGTTCAATAATGTTAGCAGTCCCGATTTTAAGTCAAGTTATCACTGATTTAGTCCAATCCACACAGCATGCCTATCATCCAGTCCCAATTTCCTTTTTACTTAGGTTAGAAAACCAAGAGAGAGAGAAATCGAGAAAAGCCGATGCACGAAAAACAATGATGCTTATGATGAGTGAAGAATACTTACAGTGATCCCTTCGCTTTTATGCAGGATGCAAAACAGAATTGAAATCTTTTACACTATATGCACATGCAGACGACAAAATCCGCTCCTAAACATGCAGTTCTATTTAGCGAGTGAAGCACATGTTGATTTGACCAGATCTGCAGTCTAAGTGCGTCTTCTAAGTGATGTGTGGTCCTAGAAAATTACGAGCATAAGCAAATCCTAGAGAGGCTTGAGGAGCCGCTAGTGCAGGCCTAGTCTAAAAATTCAATCCACACAGCAGACGGGGACACGGTTCCACTATGTTTACACCCGCGAGAACCCCAATGGGAACCGCTGGAAATAATGCAGGAAAATAAATAAAATACAAGTCCTCTCAAATCACTCAAAAAATTAAAATGCAGGTTCCTCGAAAAGTCTTCGACTCCTCGCGTTCCTCGCACAAAAATAAATTGAGGCCAGATCGAGAATGACACAAAAACACAAAATTAAAGGACAGAAAAATATTCACAAGAAAACCGAGGGTCAGACTACCCGAGGGTGGAAAATCAAGCACTTAGAAATTAACTTACAAATTAACCTAAGCCATGCCTTCCCGGCGGCGGTGCCATTTTGACGAGCATCTTACTACCCTTGTTAATTTAATCAAATTAATGGTCAAATTAATTGTTGTGTTGTTCGTTGTAGTTGGATAATAAGAGCATATCAAAAACCACTTTTAATTAAGGATGAGTTAATCGCGAGCAGCAAATTTATTTTTTTACTTGGGCAAGCCCAAGGTCGAACTCAGGGAGGCAACTGTCTCCTTAGGTAGATTTTAAGGAATTTACAAGGTCTGATTTTCAGAGGATATTTTTTGGGTCTTTTTCAATATATTTTATGCAAGACACATGCAAAATCATGCCAATTTACAAGTTAAATCAGATAAGTGATCAAATCAAGTCCAAAAATTATGAGATTTAGCAGATGGTGAAATGCAATGAAATTAAGCTACTCTATTTTTTTGAATTTTCTGACACTATAGTAGTTTACTGTGAATTAAAAATGAATGCAAGGTGATCTTGACTAAATTAATTTTAATAAATACCAAATCATACTATTTAAGATATAAAAATTATCCTAGATAGATCTAAGAGTGAAGAATCCAGGAAAATTAATAGACTTAAATTTCTATGTGAAATAGACCTATTAAAAATTAATTAAGGAAATCACAAAATGATTTATTCAGGCCTCGGGGTGTATGCAAATGAGGTGATTTTTGGAAACAATGTAAACTTAATTATCCTAAGTCCAGTGTGAATTTTTGGTGATTTTTAGAGTCATAGAGAAATTACTACAAATTTAAAGGCATAAATGGGAAAAATATGACAAAATTCCACCAATTAATTGATACTAAAATCCACCGTTTTCACAAAAATATGCCAAGTGTCGCATATGAAAGAAAACAAATCAAGCTACATAATGCAATTTTCAAACTTGGAAAATGAGTTAAAATGAATGCTTAAAGATGCATGCAAAGACAGGGGCCTAAATGCAATTATAGGAAATAAAATTGATAACAATTAAATGTGCTAACAGGGACTGATATGCAATTACCTCTAATGAGGGAGTATATGTGCAAAATACCCACAGAACACGTGCGCTTCGCGTGGGGTCTCCTGGTAGGGACTAGAATGCAAACATAAAAACCACCAGGGGCCTCGCTGCAAAATACCCAAGGTCGTACGTGAAAACCACGTGGGGTCCCAGGCTCGGTGGGCTGTGGAGGCTTGGGAAGCTCTGGAGGCTCGGACTTGGCTCGGATCGAGGCTCGGCTTGCTTCGGGCGCTCCGATCCTGATGATCGGGGAAGAGGCTCAAAGCGGCTATGTGGCACGTTGTTGACCACTGGATCGAGTGACGATCCAACGGCTGCTGGAAGATGATGCGTGGCGCGCGACGAACCGTTAGATCAGGATGAATCCAACAGACTCTGAAGCTCTGGCGATTGGCGACGTGGCGCGACTAGGTGCGTCAGATCCTCCTGATCCTATGGCTGCGGAACGTAAGCGACGTGGCATGCTACGGACCGTCCGATCAAGGAGATCAGACGGTTGCTGCTCGTCTTCCTCAGCCGGTCCGCCGCCTCCTGCGGTGGAGAAGGTTGGGCTCCGGCGAAGGAGCTCGGGCTCCTCCTCCTCCTCTGGATGTCGGTAGAGGTTGCCGGTGACTCCCAAGTAGCTGGGAAGAGTCGTGACTCGTGAGAGCGTAGGGAACCCACCGGCGGACTCAGGAGCTGCTGAGCATCTCTGGAGAGCGGTGGCGGAGAAGCTCAAATGGAGCTTCGATGAGGTTCCGACCGATCCAAGTTGATGCACTTGCAGGGGTTAGTGGAAAAACCAAGGCGTGCGAATGTGCTCGTCGGTTGCTTGTGAATGCGGGGAGAGGCCTGAGAGGTGATGAGGTGGTCCGGTGATCGTGCTCTGCCAAGGTGGCAGAGCTTGCGTCGGCGTGGGGTAGAGCGTATCGTCGAAGAGGATCAAGGTGGGCGCGAAGATCGGAGCTTCGGGAGGAAGCTCGATGGATGCTCAGCGGAGTGAGAAGTGGCGTAAGGAAGGAGAATAAATTCGGAGAAAAATCGAGAAAAAGAAGAAGAAGATCGGGAGGGCTATGGAGGAGTCTACATGGGGAATGGAGCTCGATGCAGTGCTCCTGGTCGTCGCTCGAGGGACGGTAGGGGACCCGATCTTAAGAAGCTCGTCGGAGAAGCTACAACACGGTGCGGTGACATCGTGGATCTCGCCGGAGGTAGAAGCCTATCTTCGCTCGGTTTCTCACTCAATTGCTGTCACCAATGGGTGGCTCTAAGCTCCAGGGTACCTCTCGTAATGGCGGATGGGGGTGAAGGTGGTCGAAGGCGGAGTATTTATAGGTTGGAGATGGTGGCGTAGGTGGAGAAGTGGTGAAGTTGGCAGGCGTCGTGGAGTGAGGTGGAGGGCGTTCATGGTGATCGAGGGGGTTGGCGAGGATGAGGGAAGAGTGGGGTGTGTCGTGGAGGTGAATGAAGGCGACGAGGGTAGCCAGAGTGGCTCCCAAAATAGAAAGGGGCTGCCCTCGCGTACGGTGGACGACGTGGGGTGCGGGGCTTGCGGAAGGTAGACGACGACGCCTGGGCCCGTTGGATCAGGAGATCCAATGGTCCTGGTGGGGGCGCGGGTGGATGCTTTGGATTAGGTCTAGGGTGATTCCATTGAACGACCTCGGGCATGCCACGTGGCGTGCTATGCGTGCGATGCTGGGCGTATGACGGAGATGAAGTCTGGGCCTCGATCGAATGGTAGAGATACAATGCGAGGTGAACGGTGGCGATGAAGGGAGAAAGGATGAGCATCGAACGACTGAGAAGATGGGACACATGGCAGCCTAAGAGAGAGGCGCTGTCGATCGGTCCATATTGGATATGGGTTTGATCGAAGGGCGGTAATGCATTGCGACGATGAGCGGTCCAGATCAAGAGAGAAGGTGAACGATCGGATGATGGAGATGATAGGGCGCGTGGTGCGCAAAGAAGCGGGCCGCGTGGCGCAATCAGAGGGTGCCACATGGCCAGCTCTGAGTGGTTGAGAAAGAAAATGAAATTAGAGAGAGAAAGAGGCCGAATTTGGAAAAACTCAAAACATGAAAGTTGTAGATCTCGATGAGATCTATAAGTTTCATTTTGACCAAAAATGGAGATGAGGTCAAATATGATACACAAATACAAGAGTACAATCATACATACATACATACATACATACATACATACATACATACATACATACATACATACATACATACATACATACATACATATATATATATATATATATATATATATATGGGTAAAATGGGGCTGCCCCCAGGGAGTAGCCAACTTGGCTACTCCCACCCATATTTTCCCCTCATTTTTTATTTTTTTGAAAAATAAAAATTTGTATATTCATCACTATATCCCTCTCACATTCTATTAAAATTTCGTCAGAAACAGAGTGGTAGGGACTAGAATGCAAACATAAAAACCACCAGGGGCCTCGCGCTGCAAAATACCCAAGGTCGTACGTGAAAACCACGTGGGGTCCCAGGCTCGGTGGGCTGTGGAGGCTTGGGAAGCTCTGGAGGCTCGGACTTGGCTCGGATCGAGGCTCGGCTTGCTTCGGGCGCTCCGATCCTGATGATCGGGGAAGAGGCTCAAAGCGGCTATGTGGCACGTTGTTGACCACTGGATCGAGTGACGATCCAACGGCTGCTGGAAGATGATGCGTGGCGCGCGACGAACCGTTAGATCAGGATGAATCCAACAGACTCTGAAGCTCTGGCGATTGGCGACGTGGCGCGACTAGGTGCGTCAGATCCTCCTGATCCTATGGCTGCGGAACGTAAGCGACGTGGCATGCTACGGACCGTCCGATCAAGGAGATCAGACGGTTGCTGCTCGTCTTCCTCAGCCGGTCCGCCGCCTCCTGCGGTGGAGAAGGTTGGGCTCCGGCGAAGGAGCTCGGGCTCCTCCTCCTCCTCTGGATGTCGGTAGAGGTTGCCGGTGACTCCCAAGTAGCTGGGAAGAGTCGTGACTCGTGAGAGCGTAGGGAACCCACCGACGGACTCAGGAGCTGCTGAGCATCTCTGGAGAGCGGTGGCGGAGAAGCTCAAATGGAGCTTCGATGAGGTTCCGACCGATCCAAGTTGATGCACCTGCAGGGGTTAGTGGAAAAACCAGGCGTGCGAATGTGCTCGTCGGTTGCTTGTGAATGCGGGGAGAGGCCTGAGAGGTGATGAGGTGGTCCGGTGATCGTGCTCTGCCAAGGTGGCAGAGCTTGCGTCGGCGTGGGGTAGAGCGTATCGTCGAAGAGGATCAAGGTGGGCGCGAAGATCGGAGCTTCGGGAGGAAGCTCGATGGATGCTCAGCGGAGTGAGAAGTGGCGTAAGGAAGGAGAATAAATTCGGAGAAAAATCGAGAAAAAGAAGAAGAAGATCGGGAGGGCTATGGAGGAGTCTACATGGGGAATGGAGCTCGATGCAGTGCTCCTGGTCGTCGCTCGAGGGACGGTAGGGGACCCGATCTTAAGAAGCTCGTCGGAGAAGCTACAACACGGTGCGGTGACATCGTGGATCTCGCCGGAGGTAGAAGCCTATCTTCGCTCGGTTTCTCACTCAATTGCTGTCACCAATGGGTGGCTCTAAGCTCCAGGGTACCTCTCGTAATGGCGGATGGGGGTGAAGGTGGTCGAAGGCGGAGTATTTATAGGTTGGAGATGGTGGCGTAGGTGGAGAAGTGGTGAAGTTGGCAGGCGTCGTGGAGTGAGGTGGAGGGCGTTCATGGTGATCGAGGGGGTTGGCGAGGATGAGGGAAGAGTGGGGTGTGTCGTGGAGGTGAATGAAGGCGACGAGGGTAGCCAGAGTGGCTCCCAAAATAGAAAGGGGCTGCCCTCGCGTACGGTGGACGACGTGGGGTGCGGGGCTTGCGGAAGGTAGACGACGACGCCTGGGCCGTTGGATCAGGAGATCCAATGGTCCTGGTGGGGGCGCGGGTGGATGCTTTGGATTAGGTCTAGGGTGATTCCATTGAACGACCTCGGGCATGCCACGTGGCGTGCTATGCGTGCGATGCTGGCGTATGACGGAGATGAAGTCTGGGCCTCGATCGAATGGTAGAGATACAATGCGAGGTGAACGGTGGCGATGAAGGGAGAAAGGATGAGCATCGAACGACTGAGAAGATGGGACACATGGCAGCCTAAGAGAGAGGCGCTGTCGATCGGTCCATATTGGATATGGGTTTGATCGAAGGGCGGTAATGCATTGCGACGATGAGCGGTCCAGATCAAGAGAGAAGGTGAACGATCGGATGATGGAGATGATAGGGCGCGTGGTGCGCAAAGAAGCGGGCCGCGTGGCGCAATCAGAGGGTGCCACATGGCCAGCTCTGAGTGGTTGAGAAAGAAAATGAAATTAGAGAGAGAAAGAGGCCGAATTTGGAAAAACTCAAAACATGAAAGTTGTAGATCTCGATGAGATCTATAAGTTTCATTTTGACCAAAAATGGAGATGAGGTCAAATATGATACACAAATACAAGAGTACAATCATACATACATACATACATACATACATACATACATACATACATACATACATACATACATACATACATACATACATACATATATATATATATATATATATATATATATATATATATATATATATATATATGGGTAAAATGGGGCTGCCCCCAGGGAGTAGCCAACTTGGCTACTCCCACCCATATTTTCCCCTCATTTTTTTATTTTTTTGAAAAATAAAAATTTGTATATTCATCACTATATCCCTCTCACATTCTATTAAAATTTCGTCAGAAACAGAGACTCCTAAGCCCTCCATCCAATCGTCATTTTTTTAACGGTCGCAGGATTTTTTAAATCGACCATGTTTGGATGGAGGCCGTAGGAGTCTCTGTTTCTGACGAAATTTTAATAGAATGTGAGAGGGATATAATTATGAATATACAAATTTTTATTTTTCAAAAAAATAAAAAAATGAGGGAAAAATAGGGGTGGGAGTAGCCAAGTTGGCTACTCCCTGGGGGCAACCCCATTTACCTCTCTCTCTCTCTCTCTCTCTCTATATATATATATATATATATATATATAGTATACAAAGGGGCCCAAAAACCTAAGTTTTGCATGCGAGCTCCGAATTGAATGAAAA
>JAZKJV010009477.1:600000-827403 GCA_037367405.1 Ottelia alismoides | reverse complement strand
TGGACTCCTCCGCCGTCCGATCAGGAAGGAGCCCCCCCAGATTGCACCAGATCCGTCCGATGAAGCCATGCCTCGACCGTCCGATCAGCTCGACTGATCTAATCTCAAGCCTTCATCAACGAAGCGGTATCGACCATTGGATGCGCGACACGTGTCCAAGTGAAATCATCATCGTCGTCCACCAACGCACACCTTTGGGGGTAAACTTCACATATACCCCCGCTTTTTGTTGTATTTAATTTTTAATATTGTAAAATAAATACTGCGTTGTAAATAATATGTAAATTTTGCTAAAGGACCCCTGTACTTCCTTAAATTGCATTTCGCGTGAATTTTGCATGTAAACCCTGGCGGGTTTGGTTATATGTAAATTAGTTCCAAAAATTAAAATAAATGTTTATTCCAGTAGGTATTTTTGCACTATGCCCCTGTAGTTATTTTATTTGCAAAAATGCCCCTGTCAGGCTGTTTAATTTTTGTGTCTTTTATGTATTTATTAAAAATACCTATGTAGCTCCTAAAAATCCACAAAATTAGGTTAGATGCTTCATGTAGTGTACTTTCAATCCCATATTTTTTTTTGCATTTTTTAACCTGATTATTGAAAATGAAAAAGGAGCCATTTTTGCACTGTCTAAATTATAAAATACCAAAAAAATTATAAAATGTTTTTGGAAATTACAAAAAAATTATATATGGTATATTTATATATTTAATGAGTCAAGAAAGTGAAAAATCGTAAAAACGAGAAAAAGAAAAATAAAAAATTAGAAAACTTCAAAATTAAACAAATAATTCAAAAATGCAACAAAAATGTCAAAATATATTTTTCTATTTTATAATTATCTATATATTATTATTTACCTATTAAAATTACTTTGGGTAATTTTTGAGACTTATTTTATATTTTTAAAACCCAAATTATTTTAGCCTATTTAATTAGTCCCATATTAGGGACATTATTAGAATTAAAAATATATAAAAATTAGGAAAATTCCAGAAAAATAACAAAAAAATCGGAAAATATAAAAAGCCAAAAAATATTATATCTACATATTTTAGGTATTAATATATACATACATACCTATATATTATATTATCTCTCTCTCTCTCTCCTCTTATATATCTCTCTCTCTCTCCTCTTATATATCTCTCTCTTTATATATATATCTATATTATATAATTAAAAATATAAAAAGAAAATAAAAAATGTATAAAATATAAAAACAAAATAAAAATTATAAAAACAAAAAAATATATATAAATCAAAACCCACAAAAAACAATAAGAATTGGACATGATCATAGAATTGAATAACTGTGCACTCAATTACACCACACAACCATTCGCCTCGCAGTTTTTGACCTCTACTTGTGCTTACACCTATACACACTTGCATGTAGAGTTATAATAAATTTTAACTTCACTTTTTTGATACTTATTTGCATATATTCATTGTGGGTTAATCATTGATTGATTGGGATTTATTGAGTGGTCAATTCAGCGACTATTGATCCGCCTTGTGGATTAATACGCCCCTCGATTTTTCCCACTCATCAGTCACGGAGATCTAACGGTGGCTGCTCGTCCTAGAGATCAGCCTTGATCGGACGACTGGAAGATGATGACGAAGAACAGGGAAGAACTCACGGTGAGGCGAGCTTCCCCCGTCCAGATCTCCCTCCTTCGGCCCTCGTTGACCCTCCAAAATGGCTGACGACACCCCAAGACCGATCCTCTGTTGCCTGGAAGCTTCAAAATACTCTGGCGAAGGCCGGAGCTCACCAGCGAGACGACAGAGCATGGTGGCTCCAGGTATCTCCGGTGAGGCACAAAATAAGCCCCACGTGCTTGGTTGGGCTTCGGACCTGCAAGAAGAGAGTGAAGGAGTCGGGGAAAAATGCCTCGATCCTACGGAGAGGTGGATGTGCGTTGGGTGGACGTCAGTGGCCGGAGGAACTCAAACTCCGGCAGTGCGAAGATGACACGGTTTTGTGGCGATGCGAACGAGATCGATGATTGATCTTAGCTACGGATTACTCCTGATGTCCTATGGGACTGAAAGGAAATAAAAGGGAGGGGAAAATGCTCACCCAAGATGCGCCGACGGCGAGCATAGAGGCGCAGTCCGGCGAGGTGGATCGGCCTCGATTCAACACCTCCTTGGTCCCCCAAAGGCTCAACCTATTCTTGATGTCACCAGGGAGGTCGTCAAGGTCTTCGGCTAGGGTTTAGGTGGTGGAAGAATGATTAAAGAGTGAAAGAAGGTTGGGGGTCCTTTTTGAATGTGAGACAGAAGAGGCTCGAAGAACGGGGCATAGCAGGTGATGCAACGACACATGCCCCGAAAAAATCACTCGGCGTGAAAGAGCATTGCACGAGGAGCAAAAGTTGTGAAGAAGTCAACACGAGATCATGCATGGAATATCCTCGAAAATTTCGCAAACACGGGTCAAAACCCATTTTTGACACTGTACAGACCTCGGTCAGAGAGTTGACCAAGGTCAACCAGCGGATGGTTCTGGTTGGCCCACGTGGACTAACCAGAAAAATCCTTGGAAAAAAAGATTTATTAATTCGATTAAAAATAATAAATAATTTAATTAATTTTTGGTTATAAAATGAAAAACACTTAATATTTTATAAGTTATTTTATTATGATTTTTATTTATTTTTTAGAGGTATAAAATTACAATTTTGCCTTTGTGCTTATATAGGTATACTCTTCTATATATTTTAATATTTTATTTTTAATGCATATATTTAAAAAAATTTTATTTATTATTTTATATATTTACAACTTCATTTTATACACTTAAATATATTTTTATTTTATTTTTATGAAGTATTTTATACAATTAAATAAATAGAAGTATAATTCTCATAGGTATAGTTATAGGTATTATACCTAGGTATTGTATACAAGTATTTTATTTTTGTGTTTTATTGATGTTTTTATTCCTTTTAATGTACACATATATTATAAATAATATTTCCAAAAATTATAAAAATATACAAGTATAAAAGTAACGAATAATAAATAAAATGAATATTTTAATCGATATAAGTATACAAGAGAGGTCCAAAACTCAACTTTCAAACAGTAGCTCCGCAAAATACGAAACCACCTTCATTAAATAGCTTATTTAAAATTATATACAATTAAAGGTGATTTTGATACATTTCGAGTTTTTATTTGAGAGATACAGGTTTGGGAAGTTGGGATTCTGGAATCTTATTCAGATCATAACTTTTTATCTATATATTAATTTTATGTGAAATCTATTTTGTATTTTTCTTTATTGAATTATCTACAACGTCCATGTACAAAGTTTCTTTATTTGAGGTGTAAAAGCAGGAACCAAAAATAGGTCCCAAAATGAATTGAATAAAAGGAAATTTTATTGGTTTCTGACCCTTCTCTCCCCCTACTTTATTCCTTGTCGACCTAGTCATCGAGATGCCTAGGTCTCGAGGTTTCGATCATAAAATATTTACAATATTTTATTCTTTTTCTTTTATTTTCTTTATTCTATAATTTTAGCTTTAAAACAGTATTTTATACACAATTTGTACACTAATGCACGAGTGATAAAATGCACAAATTAACAGTATTTACACGCATTTAGACGTGTTTTTTAAGGCCAAAATGATAGACTAAAGATGATGAAACGTAGATTCATCATCCCCCTATACTTGCCTTTGCTAGTCCCTAGCAAACACTAATACAATAAGTGAAAAAAAGAAAAACAAAGAAAAGAAAAAGAAGAAATGTGGATTAAATTAAGGGATTTTTACCCGGCAGAACCTTTAATCATTGTCAATTACCTCCATGACCTTTGAAACATCATAATTCCTCTCTTCAACCCTGTAAACTTGCTTCATTTTACCCCACGAACCTTACCGTTAAATTGACACATGTAGAGTTAACTTCCTTGGGTTAAAAATGAGTTGATCTAACCAATCTGCGATCGGAAGGCTAGAATTAATCAAGAGACAGAAAATTCCATTGGCTGCACCACCTCTACAATCTCTTCTCCCTCGACTTCCTTAGAACTTCGGGTTGCTAAAATCAGATCGACTGTTGGTTCCTTAACATTCAAGTTTCTCACAACAAACGACTTCTCCATTTCTTGGACCTCTATCATAACAAGGGCCAAGATGAATGGGGGACGTGGGCAACCCACCAAACTAAGAAATAGAAGATTTCCGACAACTCTTCAGCACTGACCACCCGACGTTTCCTTCCTTCTATCCGGGACCTTCACGATCTGTAACAAGGTTAAGAAAACCAAGGCAAAGAAACTCAAGAACAGAACCAAAGCAGGTAAAGGCAACAACTATACATACCATTGCTGTGCAAATGACCCAAAAGAGGATGAAATCCATCCCAACAAGGCATTGTTCAAGTAGCAAAACAAATCACACCCCAAAACTGAAATTATTCGCCTCCAGTACGGAAAATGAAGGAATATAATAATGCCATCAACATCTCTAACAAGATGGAAACAGAGAAGGGTTGGAGATTACCGCAACCAACTGGTACACCAAGTCCTTTGGCTGCTCCGCGCTCTGCTTCAGCGGGAGCAGGCTGCCCGGGGTGGAGGGGGGGTTTCTAGTGGGTAGTGGGCTGCGGGCTTTGGGCTTCCAGCGGAGGTGGCTGGGGGGGCGTTGCGGGAGGGCTGCGGTCTTTGGCTTTCGGCAGAGGGGGCTACGGGGGGCGGTGCGGGAGCGGGCGTGGGGGGGGGGGGAGCATGATAGGGGTTGCAGTGGGGAGCGGGCTGCGGGCGGGAGGGGAGAGGCGGGAGGTGCTGCGAGCAGGTGGGTGCAGGGGGGCGTTGGCTTCCAACGTAGGAGGCTGAGGGGGGCTCCGAGCAGGGGTGCGGCAGGGTTGTGGGGGGCTCCGAGCCGGGGAACAGGGGCCTCCGAGCAGGGGAGGCGGGGTGTGCGGGGGGGGGGGGGGGGGGGGGCTTTTCTCCGAGCAGTGGGGGGTGTCGGAGGAGCGGGGAGCGACGACGGCGAGGGAGGTCGACGAGATGGTTGGTGTTGAGTGGTGGGAAAAAGAGAGTGGCAATCAAATGTAAATTTGATGAATAAAGTAGGCATAACATCAAAGAATTTAACAGGATCTGGTTACTTTTAACGGTTAAATAGATGGGAGTTAACCACAGGGTTTATATGATAAGGGATAACAAGTTTACCGGGCTTGAGGGAGGAATATCGATGTTTCAAAGGTTGTAGAGGTCATTGGCAAAGATTATAGGGTCTGTCGGGTGAAAATCCCTAAATTTAATTATCAAACTTATCTTGACAAAATCAAAGTTTGGAGCTTAAGTCGGACGTTTGGAATTTAGTTCGGGCGGAACCTAAATGGAATCGGATTTGAAATCCAACAGCCTTCGAGAATCCCAAAACTCTGCTCAAGTCTCCTCAATAGCCAGGTCATAGATACTTCACTCATACGCAAACCCTTACGACTATGAATCTGACTCGTACAATGTAAGTGATGGTGGCTCTTCTCAACCTGAAATGACAAAGAGATTGACTTCTCCAGCATGACAACCCATTGATTCCCCAATCCAATAAATCCTTCCTCGAGGAGCGGGGTATTCCCTTCTAAGTTCAAGTGGCAACCTGCTCAAGAGGAGGGGGTAAAGAGAAGAATGGATGGTAGCCAGTGTAGCCACCTATCCTGGGATGCAAGACCAATGTAGTCAAGTCATCCAGCTGCAGGCTCACATAATTTGACTTTGGTGCTCAAGCTTGCTTATTGACTATACAACATATCCACATACTTTGGCAGGCATTTTTATTTTGTGCAGGTCTGTCCACTTTTCTTTTTCTTCTCTTTTTTTGAATACTATATACAACATAATATACATAAGGAGTTTTTCCTCTTGAGCCAGTAGACTATCCCTCTTTTGAAGCTTTATTGCAACCCACACTCTCCGGTCTTTAGAACTCCTCATCACTGGACGGGTTGGGGTGCACTTCCCTCCCTAGAGGAGGACAAGTGTTCCACTTGTATGCGTCTCATACACGCAAATCCAACCCCTTACCACTCTAACTGAGTCGAGCCAAGTGAAAGATGCAGGTGTCCAAGTTAGGTCATTATAAACAAGAGTCGTGTGTGTGTTCCGAAATACTCTACTTAGGCAGTCAAGAATCCATTGAACCAAGTCTTGTGGTCCTCAAAGAATTAAGTCAACTAGACCTGAAGTACCTCAATTCCAGCTCCTATAAGGTTCCTGTTATTAGGTAGATTTTAAGGTCCAATCAAGCCTCCAATCTTCGGATTTTATCTAGCCTTGTTCAACCATCAAACTCAGTCCGAAAAATGCTCATGCTATGCAAATGCGATGAAGAAAATATTTTTGTGATGCAATTTTCAAGATTTTGAACTTTTTATGGATTTTTGAAAAGATGATATATATGCATATTTTTGTATTTTCAAAAAGATTTTTCAATGTTTTTGGATTTTAGTTTTGCAAATGTTTTTGGGATTTTTGAAAACAAAGATTTTGGATAAAAACTAGGTACAAATATTTACACAGGGATGCATCTTATATTTACAAGAAGTGGTTTTAAGAATTTACAAGGGTAAGTGATCAATTTTATAAATATATATATATAATGAATTTTGGTATGATGTATATATTCCTCAAACTTATTTGAAAAGATTTTTCAAACAATTTTGAAAGCTATAGTCCAAAATAATTTTTACAAACATTTTTTACAAACATATACACACATTTGAAAATCATTTTGCAAAGGTTTTCCAAATAGAATAGACAATTTTTTCACATATTTTTGCAACCATTTTTCAAACCATTTGCAAATAATTTTTCACATTTTATTTTATTACAAAGAAAATAAAAATTTTTAAAACAAACAATTTTTACAAAGGTTGAAAACATGTAACAAAACGTTTTCCAAATAGTTTTCGAAATATTTTAACAAGGATTTTCAAACTATTTTTCAAACATTTTGCAAAAAATATTTCACCTGATTTATTAATCAGTATCTACAAAAGAATTTGAGGAATGATAGCATCTTTTTATTAAGGTTTTTAATAAATTTTTAAAGAATTTTTAGCCATAATTATTAGGAAAATACGAAAGTACGAGTTATGGCTAAAGTATATACACAGTATATATGACCTCGTTATACTTAGCTTGAGCTATGTCCTCATAGATCAGAGAGAAAAGAGAAGACATAACTTGTACTGAGTATAGGAACATCAAAAGAATAAACGAATGAAGAAAGGAATGAACGAATGAGAAGTCGACCCCCCATACTTAGGATCAAATAATCCTAAGTATAGCAGATTGTACACCAAGCAGGGAGGGTCAAGGGTGGGAATGAACAGATCATACTCAGATTGTCTCCCCCTATACTTAGGGGTAAAATATCCTTAAGTATTGACAAGAAGAGGAGACAATGGAGAGGATCGAAAAAGAATGAAAACTCAGGGTGCACACCACCTATACTTTGGATAAAAATACGTCCTAAGTATAGAAGACTAACAAAAAGGGGCGACACCTTTTGATAGATAAAGAGGATAGAAAAGGAAAAGATGAAAAAAGAAAAGAAGAAAAGAAATCAGAGATGGAGTATGAACAACTCGGGATGGACATCCCCCTATACTTAGGATAAAGTGTATCCGAAGTGTAGCGGTGATGAAGGGGATGACATCTTGTCGGTAGAATAAGATAGAAGAGAAGGAAAAGAAGAAGAGAATAAAAGAAGAAAAGTCATTCAAAAATATTTTGCTCTGCTTTGCCTTCTTCTGCCTCTTCGGAAATAGCCGGCTCATCCCTGTAAATTACTTGAATAGAAGTCAACGACAGACATGAATGTATCATGTTCAAGGTAAGGCTTCAGAAGCTGTCCATTGACTACAAATGGTTGTGCGTCAGCTGACAGATTAGATATCAATACACTTCCATTGTCACGCACATGCTTAACCATAAACGGCCCAGTCCATTTGCTCTTCAATTTGCCTAAAAAGATCTTTAATTTCGCATCAAACAACCACACCTTCTGACCCGGCTCGAAGGACTTGCGGCGGATATGCTTGTCATGCCATGTTTTGACCTTCTCCTTGTACATCAGGCTGTTGTTGTATGCATAATCTCTGAATTCCAGTAATCTATTCAGATCCAATTTCCTGTTCCCTGCTTTCTCATAATCCAAATTACATATGTTGATGGCCCATAAAGATTTGTGAATTAATTCAACGGGCAGATGACATGGCTTGCCATACATAAGGCGGTAGGGAGACATTCCCAAGGGTGACTTGTACGTTGTTCTGTAAGCCCAAAGAGCTAAGTCAAGCAGCTGAGGACCAGTTCTTATGACCCGGACGTACAAGTTTCTGTAGAATTGTCTTGATCTACCTGTTTGAACATTCAGCTAAGCCATTGCACTCCGGGTGGTAAGGTGAAGCAACACAACGTTCAATGCAGAATTCCCGAGTCAGCTTCTTCACCTCTCTGTTTATGAAATGACTGCCCCTGTCAGATATTAGGATCTTGGGAATCCTGAATCGTGATATGATGTGATCTCTCAAGAATCGACAGACAGTCCTACTGTCGGCGGTTCGGGCGGGGATAGCCTCCACCCAGCGACTTACATAGTCGACAGCAAGTAGAATATATTCATAACCTTGGTTGTTGGGAAATGGGCCCATAAAATCGATGCCCCATGCCGTCGAAGATGTCTGATATCTGAATAAATTTCGTAGGCATCGTGTCTCTCACTCCTATGGTTCCGCCCATCTTCTGACAGACAGTATAGCATTTGGCATAATCCTCTGCATCTTTGAATAGTGTAGGCCACCAGAGGCCACTCTGAAGAAACTTTTGTTGTCGTTCATCTGCCTGAATGATGTCCTCCAGAATCTTGGTTATGGCATAAGGAGAGGACACTTGGACCTTCCTCCTAAGGAATACACCTTCTTCGGATACAGTCTGCCCCCTCACGGAATAAGTATGGATCCTCCCACCGATAGAAATGGATTTTAGACAAGAACCTGTCTATTTTCAAATTTGGCCAATCCTGTGGGATTTTCTTGGTCATGAGATAATTCACGATGTCCGTAAACCATGGAAGCGAGGTGATTGACAGAATTGCCTCGTCTGGAAAGGTCTCTGTTATTGGTTGCAGACTCAGCTTAGGAGATTCCAGCTCAGGAAGCCTTGATCTTGATCGTGCCACCATATTATTTTACCTTTAATATTTTTACCCTAGGTTTATCTCTAATTTCAAGGTCAAATTCCTGGAGGAGGAGGATCTACCGAATCAGACGTGGTTTGGCGTCCTTCTTCTGTTGTAGATACCAGATGGCCGAATGGTCAGTGTAGATGAGCACTTTGGATCCGAGAAGGTAGGATCTGAACTTCTCCAAGGCAAAGACTACCGCTAGCAGCTCCTTTTCGGTAACAGTGTAGTTTAACTGGGCTTCATCGAGCGTTCGACTAGCGTAGTGAATTGCAAATGGCACATTATCTTTCCTCTGTCAAGTACAACACCAATGGCATAATCTGACACATTGGTCAATATCTCAAAAGGTTAAGTCTAGATCAATGGCTGTAAGACAGGGACCTGCGTGATAAGTTATTTCAGCTGATTAAAGGCAAGGAGCATACAGTCATCTATAATGAATTCATTCTCCTTACCGAGCAACTCAGTCAACGATCTGGCCAATTTGCTGAAATCTTTGATGAATCATCGGTAAAAACCGACATGGCCCAAGAGTGGCGTGACTTGTTTGATTTTTGTAGGTATCTCAAGTTTAGAAATTACGTCCACCTTGGTTGGGTCAACCTCCATGCCACGTTTAAGAAACAACATGACCCAGCACGATTCCTTTGGTCACCATGAAGTTGCTCTTCTTCCATGAGAGCACGAGGTTTACTTCGCAGCACCCTGTAAGACTCAGTCTAAATAATCCAGACATTGATTGAATGAATCCCCGTAGACGAAAATCATCCATAAAGACCTCAAGAAAGTTGCCCACCATATCAGTAAAAACTGGTAGCATACACCTTTGAAATGTGGTTGGGCGGTTGCAGGCCCAAACGGCATCTGTCGGAAGGCATATGTATCAAAAGGACAGGTGAACGTGGTCTTCTCTTGGTCTTCGGGAGCAATAGCAACTTGGTTATACCCAGAGTATCCATCCAAGAAGCAGAAGTATTCCTTTGCGACCAATTTCTCCAAGATCTGGTCGATGAAGGGTAAAGGAAAGTTGTCCTTCTTGGTGGCGAGATTAAATCTTCTGTAGTCCCCGCATACTCGCCAAGGTGTGGGTACTTTGGTTGCGATCTCCTCTCCTTTGTCATTCTTTACAATGGTGATCCCTGATTTCTTTGGCATCACATGCAGAGGGCTCACCCATTTGCTGTCAGAGATGGGATAAATGAATCCCGCATTACACCATTTCTGGATCTCTTTCATAACAACCTCCTGCATATTATAATTTAATCTTCTCTGAAGTTCTCGAGAGGGCTTGCAATCTTCTTCCAGGAAAATGCGATGCGAGCATAATGATGGATTGATCCCATGAAGATCCGAAGTTCGCCAGCCTATCGCCTTGCAGTTGCATTCAAGAACCTCCATCAGACGAGATTCTTAGTCTTCGGTCAGATACGTATTGATGATGACCGGGTACATGTTAGGTTCTCCCGCAAGAAAGGCATATTTCATGTTGGAGGGCAAGGGTTTCAACTCTGGGCGGAGTTTGAGCTGCTTCAGAAGTGACTTCAGCGATTAATTTAGGTGGTGATTCTTTCATCTATTCAGCGTCCACCATTCTCTATTCTGCCTCCTCATTCAAGTCTTGATAGAATGTTTCAATAATTTTTTTCTTCAACACAAGATCCTTCAATAATTTGCTCTCGTCTATGAAGGCACATCACCCCCACGGAAGTCTTATTCAGCGTGTCAGCAAGCTCCTCATCCTGATCGATAAGAGAAAATTCGATGCGGTCTCCAATCCCTCATCGGGGCAGAGGAGCTCATGGATCTCATTGTCATCCAAGAATAAGTTGGTATATTGAATTTCTGCCAGAAAGTCGCAGTCATCAGAATACTCAATCACCCTTGCGCATGATGCAGATGTTCGTTCTGTTGGTGCTCCCTCGGGCAGGGGTCTCTACTTTGATTGTTTCATTGCCAGCGCCAAAAGTGATTTCTCCAATCCCATAATTCACCACTGCGTTCGACGTCCGCATGAATGGTCGTCTAAGTATGATTGGAGTAAGGAGCAGTGAAGCGGGGACGTCCATATCTAGTACCATAAAATTGGTCGGGAACTGCTTTCCTTGAACCGTGACTATCACGTCCTCCAACAGCCCCTAGGCCGCTTAACTGATTTGTCTACGAACTGCAGAATCATTTTTGTAGCTTGAGCGGTCCTAGCCTGAATTCTGTAAGCAGTGAGGCTGGCATTAGGTTGATAGAAGACCCACTGTCGAGCAATGTTCGTTCAAATTCCTGATTAAACATCTGACAATGCACAAGAGGTTCTCCCATATCTAGCTTCTTATCCGGAGGTTGCTGATGGCATTAATTGTGGCCATTGTGAGGATATGATTTTCGGACTTGCCACCTTTATTTCGGGAATTATGAGGATGAGGCATGTGCTTGGTCGTGCATGCATCTTTCAATCCTTTGTTACAGTTGGCATGTACTCAAGATCTTTCATCAATGGCATGTTTAAGACTAAGTTCTGGAATAATTTCTATGATAGTAGGATGAGACAAAGCATTTTTCAAAATTTTCATTTTTTTTGTGTTTTTTCATTGCTTCTGGGAAGGGAATATTTACAAAATCTCCACCAATGTCATTCAAAATAGTGTCCATATTATCGTGTACAGGTAGATGGCAAAAAGGAATCGAATCATCTATAATGTGTGGACCGAAAACGACAGGCTCGGCTTCAGGTGCTGGCGTTGGACTCGCTGCAGGTGCAAGGTTCCTCCCGTCAGGAGCTGGCTCAGTGGCAGGTGCAGAACGTCTCCAATGCTGGCCTACTTCCACTGAGGTTGTTGCTATCTTTTTGTGTTTTGTTGTTTTCTTCATTTTTTGTAATTTTCTGGTTGATGGTGTTGCTCTAAAAATACTTCTTGGCCCTTGCGTTGGCCGGCTGTCGATTCCCCCGTTAGATGCAAGATGTTTTCCCTTCGCCATCGCCAATGGTTGGAGTGTCCTACCGTTCTTGAGAGTAACAGCATTAGATAAAAAACAATTTAATTCACCTGAATCGGGTTGGATACTGCCGACTACCTGCTCCTTGTGTCGGAAATTGTTAGGGTTCGCTTCGACTTGAGCAGGGATGGTTGTTTTCGCAGCCGTCAAGTCGTCGATCTTCTGGTTCATCTCAGCCATGTTCTTCATCAACTGTTCAAGGAAGGCAAGGGCTGGATTAACCGTCACAATCTCGAAAGAATCCCCATGTTGGGGCCTAGAGTGTTGGTATGAAGGGTGAGATTGTGACTGGTAACCCGATGAGAATTGTTGAGGAGGAGGGTTGGAGGAATATTGTGAGTTCTGCTGGTGATATGGAGCCGTCGGTTGCTGTTGATATCCTGGCCCATGATATCCAGACCGCTGAGGACCGTGCTGATAATTCTGCCTCCAGGTGTTACCTTGAGACGGGAGGCTGGTACTGATACGAGGGCTGGAAGGGTCTCCCACCTTGCTGCTGCTGGTGATAGGGCATGTTGCCCATGTTCTGACCCTGAGAATGTCCCTGAGGACGGGTCAGCTGCGCTTCATTGTTCCATACACCATTGATCTCCTGGATCAGTGGCGGGGGTGGAGAGAGCTGCTTGGAGTAAGTAGGCTGGGACTCTGGCTGATACACAACCATCTGTGTCTGAGGCTGTGGGGGGCTGCTCCGGAACCTGCACGTAATACACGTGCTGAATAGGCTGGGGATGCGGTGGAGTCGGCTGAGGGGTTTGGTGCAGTGTAGGCTCCTTCTTCTCAGCGATCGGCTTGGCAGTGGTAGACACAACGTTTCACATGTTGGCGTTCAAGGCACGGACGAGATGCTCCAGCTGCTGGGAAATCAGTGGTAGACTCTTCACTAATCCATGTGGCGTGTGGAGGGCGCGCGATACCGGTTCGCTCATGACGGCCCAGATCAGATCTCCATAACTGATCGAATGGTGGTTGGGTGTGGATATCTAACGGTGGCTGCTCGTCCTGGAGATCAGCCTTGATCGGACGACTGGAAGACGATGATGAAGAACGGGGAAGAACTCGCGGCGAGGTGAGCTTCACCCCCGTCCAGATATCCCTCCTCCGGCCCTTGTTGACCCTCCAAAATGGCTGAAGACACCCCAGGACCGATCCTCTGTTGACTGGAAGATTCAAAATACTTCGACGAAGGCCGGAGCTCACTAGCGGAGACGACGGAGCACGGTGGCTCCAGGTATCTCCCGTGAGGCACAAAATAAACCCCACGTGCTTGGTTGGGCTTCGGACCTGCAAGAAGAGAGTGAAGGAGTCGGGGGCAAAATGCCTCGACCCTGCGGAGAGGTGGATGTGCTGGGGTGGACGTCGGTGGCTGGAGGAACTTGAACTCCGGCCGTGCAAAGATGACACGGTTTTGTGGCGATGCGAACGAGATCGATGATTGATCTTAGCTACGGATTACTCATGATGTCCTATGGGACTGAAAGGAAATAAAAGAGAGGGGAAACACTCAGCCAAGATGCGCCGACAGTGAGCGTAACGGTGCACACCGACGAGGTGGATTAGCCTCGATTCAACACCTCCTTGGTCCTCCGAAAGGCTCAACCTATTGCTGATGTCACCAGGGAGGTCGTCAAGGTCTTCGGCCAGGGTTTAGGTGGTGGAAGAGTGATCAAAGAGTGAAAGAAGGTCGGGGGCCCTTTTTGAACGAGAGATGAAAGTGGCTCGAAGAACGGGGCGTAGCAGGCGACGCAACAACGCATGCCCCGAAAAAATCACTCGGCGTGAAAGAGCAATGCACTAGGAGCAAAAGTTATGAAGAAGTCAACACGAGATCATGCAAGGAATAGCCTCGAAAATTTCGCAAACACGAGTCAAAACACATTTCTGACAGTGTACAGACCTCGGTCAGAGAGTTGACCGAGGTCAACCAGCGGATGGTTCTGGTTGGCCCACGTGGACCAACCAGAAAAATCCTTGGCAAAAAGGTTTATTAATTCGATTAAAAATAATAAAAAAATGAATTAATTTTTTGTTATAAAATGAAAAATGTTTATTTTTTATAAATTATTTTATTATTATTTTTATTTATTTTTAGAGGTATAAAATTACAATTTGCCTTTGTGGCTTATATAGGTATACTCTCATATATATTTTAATATTTTATTTTTAATTTGTATATTTAAATTTTATTTATTTTGTTTATTATTTTATATATTTACAACTTCATTTTATACACTTAAATATATTTTTATTTTATTTTTATAAAGTATTTATACAATTAAATAAATAGAAGTATAATTGTCATAGGTATAGTTATAGGTATTATACCTAGGTACTGTATACAACTATTTTATTTTTGTGTTTTATTGATGTTTTTATTCCTGTTTTAATGTACACATATATTATAAATAATATTTCCAAAATTATAAAAAATATACAAGTATAAAAATAACAAATAATAAATAAAATGAATATTTTAATCGGTATAAGTATACAAGAGAGGTCCAAAACTCAACTTTCAAACCGTAGCTCCGCAAAATACGAAACCTCCTTCATTAAATAGCTTATTTAAAATTATATACCATTAAAGGTGATTTTGATACATTTTAAGTTTTTATTTGAGAGATACAGGTTTGGGAAGTTGGGATTCTAGAATCTTATTCAGATCATAACTTTTTATCTGTACATTATTTTTATGTGAAATCAATTTTGTATTTTTCTTTATTGAATTATTTGCTACTTTCATGTATTAAGTTTCTTTATTTGAGGTGTAAAAAGTGGAACCAAAAATAGGTCCCAAAATGAATTGAATAAAAGGAAATTTTATTGGTTTCCGACCCTTATCTCCCCCTACTTTATTCCTTGTCGACCTAGTCATCGAGATGCCTAGGTCTCGAGGTTTCGGGTCATAAAATATTTACAATATTTTATTCTTTTTCTTTTATTTTCTTTATTCTATAATTTTGTCTTTAAAAACAGTATTTTGTACACAATTTATACACTAATGCATTAGTGATAAAATACACAAATTAACAGTATTTACACCTATTTACAAGGGTTTTTAAGGCCAAAATAATAGATTAAAGATGATGAAACGTAGATTCATCATCCCCCTTTATTTGCCTTTGCTAGTCCCTAGCAAACACTTTTGCAATAAGTGCAAAAAAGATAAATAAAGAAAAGAAAAAGAAGAAATGTGGATTAAATTTAATTATCAAACTTGTCTTGACAAAATCAAAGTTTGGAGCTTAAGTCGGACATTTGGAATTTTAGTGCGGGCGAAACCTAAATGGAATCGGATTTGAAATCCAACAGCCTTCGAGAATCCCAAAACTCTGCTCAAGTCTCCTCAATAGCCAGGTCAGAGATACTTCAACTCATACGCAAACCCTTATGACTATGAATCTGACTTGTACAGTGTAAGTGATGGTGGATTCTCCCCAACTTAAATGACAAAGAGATTGACTTCTCCAGCATGACAACCCAATGATTCCCCAATCCAATAACTCCTTCCTCGAGGAGCGAGGTATTCCCTTCTAAGTTCAAGTGGCAACCAGCTCAAGAGGAGGGGGTAAAGAGAAGAATGGACGGTAGCCAGTGTAGCCACCTATCCTGGGATGCAAGACCAGTGTAGTCAAGTCATCCAGCTGCATGCTCACATAATTTAACTTTGGTGCTCAAGCTTGCTTATTGACTATACAAGATATTCACATACTTTCGCATGCATTTTATTTTTGTGCAGGTCTGTCCACTTTTCTTTTTCTTCTCTTTTTTTTGAATACTATATACAACATAATTATACATAGGGAGTTTTTCCTCTTGAGCCAGTAGACTATCCCTCTTTTGAAGCTTTATTGCAACCAACACTCTCTGGTCTTTAGAACTCCTCATCACTGGACGGGTTGGGGTGCATTTCCCTCCCTAGAGGAGGACAAGTGTTTCCACTTGTGTGCGTCTCATACCGGCAAATCCAACCCCCTCACCACTCCAACTGAGTCGAGCCAAGTGAAAGGTGCAGGTGTCCAAGTTAGGTCATTATCAATAAGAGTCGCGTGTGTGTTCCGAAATACTCTACTTAGGCAGTCAAGAATCCATTGAACCAAGTCTCGTGATCCTCAAAGAATTAAGTCAACTAGACCTGAAGTACCTCAATTCCAGCTCCTATAAGGTTCCTGTTATTAGGTAGATTTTAAGGTCCAATCAAGCTCCAATCTTCGTATTTTATTTAGACTTGTTCAACCATCAAACTCAGTCTGAAAAATGCTCATGCTATGCAAATGCGATGCAGAAAATATTTTTGTGATGTAATTTTCAAGATTTTGAACTTTTTATGAATTTTTAAAAAGATGATGCATATGTATTTTTTGTATTTTCAAAAAGATTTTTCAAATGTTTTTGGATTTTAGTTTTGCAAATGTTTTTGAGCTTTTTGAAAACAAAGATTTTGGATAAAAACTAGGTACAAATATTAACACAGGGATGCATCTTATATTTACAAGAAGTGGATTTTAAGAATTTACAAGGGTAAGTGATCAATTTTATAAATATATATAATGAATTCTGGTATGATGTGTATATTCCTCAAACTTATTTGAAAAGTTTTTTCAAACAATTTTGAAAGCTATAGTCCAAAATATTTTTTACAAACATTTTTACAAACATGTACACACATTTGAAAATCATTTTACAAAAGTTTTCCAAATAGTATAGACAGATTTTTCACATATTTTTGCAACCATTTTTCAAACCATTTGCAAATAATTTTTCAACATTTTATTTTACACAAAGAAAATAAAATTTTCAAAACAAACATTTTTTACAAAGGTTGAAAACATGTAACAAAATGTTTTCCAAATAGTTTTCAAAATATTTTCACAAGGATTTTCAAACTATTTTTCAAACATTTTGCAAAAAAATATTTTCACCTGATTTATTAATCAGTACATACAAAAGAATTTGAGGAATGATAGCATCTTTTTATTAAGGGTTTTAATGAATTTTAAAGAATTTTTAGCCATAATTATTAGGAAAATACAAAAGTACGAGTTATTGCTAAAGTATATACACAGTATATACAATCCCCCTATACTTAGCTTGAGCTATGTCCTCATAGATCAGAGAGAAAAGAGAAGACATAACTTGTACTGAGTATAGGAAAATCGAAAGAATAAACGAAAGAAAGGAATGAACGAATGAGAAGTCGACCGTCCCCCCTATATTTAGAATCAAATAATCCTAAATATAGCAGATTGTACACCAAGCTGGGAGGGTCAAGGGTGGGAATTAACAGATCGTACTCAGATTGTCTCCCCATATACTTAGGGTAAAATATCCCTAAGTATAGACAAGAAGAGGATACAATGGAGAGGATCGAAAAGAATGAAAACTCGGGGTGCACATCCCCTATACTTAGGACAAAGTACGTCCTAAGTATAGAAGACTGACAAAAAGGGGCGATGCCTTTTGATAGATAAAGAGGATAGAAAAGGAAAAGAAGAAAAGAAGAAAAGAAGAAAAGAAATTAGAAGATGGAGTATGAACAACTCGGGATGGACATCCCCCTATACTTAGGATAAAGTGCATCCGAAGTGTAGCCTTGATGAAGGGGATGACATCTTGTCGGTAGAATAAGATAGAATAGAAGGAATAGAAGAAGAGAAGAAAAGAAGAAAAGTCATTCAAAAATATTTTGCTCTGCTTTGCCTTCTTCTGCCTCTTCGGAAATATCTGGCTCATCACTGTAGTTTACTTGAATAGAGTCAACGACAAACATGAATGTATCGTGTTCAAGGTAAGGCTTCAGAAGCTGTCCATTGACTACAAATGGTTGTGCGTCAGCTGACAGATTAGATATCATTACACTTCCATTGTCACGCACATGCTTAACCATAAACGACCTAGTCCATTTGCTCTTCAATTTGCCTAGAAAGATCTTTAATTTCGCATCAAACAACCACACCTTCTGACCAGGCTCGAAGGATTTGCGGCGGATATGCTTGTCGTGTCATGTTTTGACCTTCTCCTTGTATATCAGGTTGTTGTCATATGTATAATCTTTGAATTCCAGTAATCTGTTCAGATCCAATTTTATGTTCTTCCCTGCTTTCTCAGAATCTAAATTACAGATGTTGATGGCCCATAAAGATTTGTGAATTAATTCAACGGGCAGATGACATGGCTTGCCATACACAAGGCAGTAGGGAGACATTCCCAAGGGTGACGTATACGTTGTTCTGTAAGCCCAAAAAACTAAGTCAAGCAGCTGAGACCAGTTCTTATGATCCAGACATACAAGTTTCTGTTGAATTGTCTTGATCTCCCTGTTTGAACATTCAGCTAAGCCATTAGATTGTGGGTGGTAAGGTGAAGCAACACGATGTTCAATGCAGAATTCCTGAGTCAGCTTCTTCACCTCTCTGTTTATGAAATGACTGCCCCCGTCAGATATTAGGATCTTGGGAATCCTGAATCGTGCTATGATGTGATCTCTCAAGAATCGACAGACAGTCCTACTGTCGGCAGTTCGGGAGGGGATAGCCTCCACCCAGCGACTTACATAGTCGACAGCAAGCAGAATATATTCATAACCCTGGTTGTTCGGGAGGGGAATCCTGAATGCAAGGTGATTTTGACCAAATTAATTTTAATAAATATCAAATCACACTATTTTCAGATATCAAAATTATCCTATATAGATCTAAGTGTGAATAATCCAGGAAATCAACCTAAATTTCTATGTGAAATGGACCTATTAAAATTTAATTAAGGAAATTACTAAATGATTTATTTAGGCCTCGAGATGCGTGCAAATGAGGTGATTTTTGGGAACAATGTAAACCTAAGTATCCTCATCCTAATGTGAATTTTTGGGGATTTTTGGAATCATAGAGAAATTAATATCAATTCATAGGCATTAATGGGTAAAATATGACAAAGTTTCACCAATTTAATAATAATAAAATTGCCTGTTGTCACAAAAATTAAACAAGTGTCACATATGAAAGAGAACAAGTTAAGCTACACAACGAAATTTTCAGAATTAAAAATGGATGACAAAATGACAACAAAACAAACGTGCAAATGTAGGGGTATGAGTGCAAAGAAAATAAATGACAAATGCTATGGATGCAATATTGGGACTTGAATGAAATTACCGGAAAGTAAAAGTTTCCTTGATAACTTGCAAAGTGGTGCAAGTGTCCCCTTTGCAAATGCCCATTATTATGCGATAAAACTCTTCTGTTTTGCTTGTCTTGAACAGGGGAGGTTGATGGGCGGCGGCGGCGCTGCTCCTTGCGTGGCCGTGAGGGATGAAGGTGGTCGGCGGCGTGGAGCACGGCGCGCTGCTCGGCCTCGCGTGCGGGCCAAAACGGCGGCTGAGGGGCACTGACGACGTGGTTGGCCGCGCGTGGAGGGTGGGCCACGCTAGTTGCTGGGCTAGAGCGTGGGGCCGATCATCAGCTGGCGTTGGCGTGAGGTGTCGCGGGGTGGCGCGAGCTGTAGGGGACGGTGGCGCGAGGAGGCGGAGCGGCACGAGCTGCAGGGGATGGTGGCACGAGGAGGTGGACGACTGGAGCTCCAAGGGCGACGGTCACTTGGTCGCGGGAAGGAAGAAGAAGATGGGGTGGCCGAAGATGGTGAAGAGCTAATGCACGCAAGTGGAGGTGCAGGCGCGATGGTGAGCGGCGTGGGTGGATGGGGGAGGCCACGCGTAGGCATATGAAGAAGAAGAGAAGGAGAGAGAGGACGTGGGGGGAGAAGGCAAGAACAGGGGGATTTCACCACCTCCCCTGTTCTTCATGCATTTGTTTAGATGGACGAAATGTGCGAAAAATTAGTTCATGAAATTGTTTCAAAAAATTAATTAACAATCACCGTTGCGTTCGCAACGTGTGATTTATCCGTTAAAGCAACTGCTTTGGAGTTTTGATGGATGGAAGATGGTGAATCGAGGAGAGAGAGAATGGGTGTTGAAGAGGAAGAAGAAGAGAGGAAGAAAAGAGAAGAAGAACTTACCAGGAGATGGAGTCGGAT
Source organism: Ottelia alismoides (assembly GCA_037367405.1). Taxonomy (NCBI): domain Eukaryota; kingdom Viridiplantae; phylum Streptophyta; class Magnoliopsida; order Alismatales; family Hydrocharitaceae; genus Ottelia; species Ottelia alismoides. The sequence continues at coordinate 807,159 of JAZKJV010009477.1, read as the reverse complement.
GCCTGGGGAAGAGGCTCTTAGTGGAGTCTCAGGTCTTTGCTCGATGCAGCGGCAATGCAGAGCTCGAGCAGCTCACGCTTGAGCTGCGGCAAGGGACCTTGATCCCTTGGATCTCGCCGGAGGACCGTCCGCTCAACCTTGATCTCACTCTCACTGTCACTGAGTATGGATAGGGAGCTCGGGGATTTCACTTGCAGTAGGCGGATGATGATGAATGTGGGAGTGGAGGAGAATATAAAGAGGAGGAGGAGGAGGTTGGAGAAGAGATGGAGAAGGTGGAGGGGGTGGGGTAGAAGTTGGAGGTGTCGAGGCTTCCTCCTCCCCAAGGCAAGGAAGAGTGGGGTGGAATGGGTAGATGGGGGATGAGATGACGCCACTTGGCGTGCTCGGATGCGAACATGTGTCATTTATTTAATTAGTAGCCAAAAACCATGGGGTTGACACGTGGCGGCTTCCGCAGCCGCCACATGTCGCTCTCAGAAAAATCCAAAGCTAAATGAAAAGAAAAATCAAAAAGACGTATTAAATGGGATTAAATCAAAAGTGGTTAACACGAAAGTTGCTCGTCTCGACGAGATCTACAACTTTCATGAAGGGCCGAAAATCAAATGAGATCATCTGTATAAAAACTGTTTTTGGATGGTACATTATAGATGTAAAATACCGCATTTTATCTTTTGTAATTTTTTTGTCATTTTTAAAAGAGAGAAAAATCAAAATAAAGTTAGAGAAAATACGAAAAAGAATATTTACAACTTAATCTAATTTTTTTGGTTCTTTAATAATGAAGAAAATAAAAGGAAAAAAACAGGGGTAAAATGGTCAATATATACAATATACAAAAGGGGCCCAAAACTCAAGTTTTGCATACGAGCTCCGATTTTAATGAAATCGGTCTTGTTTCGAATGGTCTTTGAATGTATATTACTTTAAAAGAGAGTAGACCTAATTCGGAGTTGTATGAGAGAGATATGTGCATTCTAAGGTTCATGGTTTCAAACTTGGGTTGGGGTTTTATTGATCAATTTTACAAGCTAGTATTTTTTTGATATTTTTCTTTAATTAGAGTTAGTAATATATACACCATTGAGTTGGTTTTATTGGATTCGGAGTTAGTATAAAATATATACAAATAGGTGAAATATGGAGAATATACATGTGATTTTTACAGACGAATTTGGCTTCTTATTTAATGCAAATATGAATGCTAAAATGCAGATATTATGCTTGCATGCATGAATGCTAATTATGCAATATAAGTGGAAATATGCAGCTAATTACTCGAGAACAAAGCTCTATTTTCAACTTTTAGAGTGATGAATCACAGATTCATCAACCCCTATACTTAAACCTTGCTCGTCCCCGAGCAACTAAAATGAAATGCAAGAGTGAAATGAGATTGGGTTCCATACCAAGGTCATGAACAAAAGTTGAAAATGGAGTTTGACTCGACCTTTGGATTAATTGTGTGGAGGAACCTTATTGGGATCTGAACTTAAGACCTAACAGACTTCAAGTTCCACAAGTCTTCTATTCAAGACGCCTTAACAGTCAGGTCAGAACAAATCCTCATACGCAAATTTCTGATGACTATGATTCTTACTTGTACTGTGTAAGTGAAATGTAACTCTCCACATCAGAAATGGCTCAGAACCAGCCTCCTCTAACATGGTAACTCAAATAACCCAGTCCAGTAACTCTTTCCTCGAGGAGCAGGGTATTCCCTTCTAAGTTCAAGTGCGACCAGCTCAAAAGGATGGGGTAAAGAAAAGAATGGACGGTAGCCAGTGTAGCTACCTATCCCGGGATGCCTGACCAGTGTAGCCAAGTCATCCAGCTGCAAACTTCTTGCTAATATACATACTCCGACAGGTATGTTTTTTTTTCACTTGGGCCTGTCTGATTTTTTGGAGTTCTTGCATTTTTTTCTCTTTTTTTGAACTATATACAAGGTGCAGCATGTACATCAGGAGTTTTTCCTCTTGAGCCAGTAGACTATCCCTCTTTTGAAGCATTATTGCAACCCACAGCATCCCGTCCTTAGATGTCAACACCACCAGACTAGGTTGAGATGCACTACCCTCCCTAGAGGAGGACGGATGTTTCCACCCATGTGCTACTCCAAGCTAAAGGATTCTACCTCCTCACCACCTCATCAATGAAGAGCTACGTGCATTGTGCTTGTCCAAGTTAGGTCATTATCTAAAAGAATCATGCGTGTGCACGAGATATTCTACTTAGACTAATCAAGATGACATGTGAACATAGACTTGCGGATTCAAAGAATTAAGTCACTTGACCTGAGAAATCTTAACTCCAGTTCCTATAAGGTTCCTCTGAAATTAGGTGGATTAAGATCAAATCAAGTCCATCCTCAATATCTACTCATAACTTGGTTCAGAACCCACTAGATTTTCACCTTGCATATGCAAGATATGTATATGAGATGCAGATGACATGCTATGTAGATGAATGAAATGCAAGTCTCTTTTTTTTGAATGCAAGGATGATATGCAAGAGTAAATAAGAAGCCTATATTTTTGTTTTTTGTTTTTTTTCAAAACTTTGGTATACCTCCTATGTTACAACAATTTACAAGAGTTCATAAATATTATACAAGTGTTATACAATATACAAGTATACATTTTTTTTCAATTTTTACAAAGTTACAAGTATTATACAACAAGTATAAAAATTTTATTATTTTTTTCAATTTTTACCAACCCGTAATTATTGCAAAATATATACAAAAATACGCGAAAATACGCGAAAGTACGAGCTATGGGTAAAGTATATATGTAATATATACATGCCCCCCTATACTTAGTGTGTGCTATGTCCTCAGAGCACGAAAAGCGAGGAAAAAGACATAGCTCATGCTAAGCGTAGGAGAGCTAAAATAACAAAAAATGTAAAGAAGTCGTCCTGCCCCCTATACTTAGGTTCTGGCAGCCTAAGTGTAGAAGAAGAACAAAAAAATGGGGCGGACGAGGTCAAGAAGAGAAGTGGATGAATATACAATACGGGCATCGGTCCCCCCTATACTTAGGTTCAGGTCAGCCTAAGTATAGGATGGAAGTGAGTATGAGGACCAATGTGATCTGGAGGATGTACAGAGACTCGACTCAAGTGGCGCATCCCCCCTATACTTAGGATCTGGTCATCCTAAGTATAGTCCAAGATGGTGATCAATGAAGCTGGGATGAGTTACTAGAGTCGCGGGGGAGAAAGGACAGAATGTACAGGAATGATGGTATATACAAGTGAGTTGGTCTGAATCTTTCAAGATGCTGCTGATGACTAGAGCTCACTGCTGCAAGGTCTCATGCGCGGCTCGAGGTGTATCTGCTGACTCTGTCTCATGCATGAATACAATCTCCTCAACATGGACTAGCTGCTCATTGGATTCGACGAAGTGTTTCAACAGTTGTCCATTCACTAGGAATGTCGGTGCGTTATCTGCGAGATCTGAGATCTCGACACATCCACTATCATGCACTGTACGGACGACAAATGGGCATGTCCACTTGGACTTCAACTTGCCTTGGAAGATCTTCAGCCTAGCATTAAACAACCATACCTTCTGTCCAGGAACAAAGGTCTTTCGTCTGATATATCTATCATGCCAACGCTAACCTTGTCCTTGTACACCAAACTGTTGTCATATGCACGGTTTCTGACTTCCACAAGCTCATTCAGATCCATATTTCTCTGCTTCTGCCCAAGGTGCGTGTTCCAATTGAGCTTCTTGATTGCCCATTCTGATTTGTGCACTAGTTCTGCGGGCAAATGGCACGGCTTTCCGAATACCATTCGGAATGGGGAGGTTCCTAACGGTGTCTTGTAAGTTGTCCTATACGCCCATAGGACCTGATCCAGAATCTGAGACCAGTCCTTCCTATCTGGGCGGACAAGCTTTTGCAAAATAGTCTTCACCTCCTGATTTGACACCTCAGCCATACTATTAGTCTGTGGGTGGTAAGGACTAGTGACATGGTGTTCGATGCCGTAGTCCTTCAGGAGTTTCTTCACCTCCCAGTTTACAAAGTGTCTACCCCCATCTGATATCATCATTTTGGGGATCCCGAACCTAGAGATTATGTGTTCTCAGATGAATTTACAGACAGTCCTGCTGTCTGCGGCTCAGGTCGGAATAGCCTCCACCCACCTGGATTTATAATCTACCGCAAGAAGGATGTACTCGAATCCGTGGCTAACAGGGAATGGGCCCATGAAATCGATGCCCCAGGCGTCGAAGACATCACAAATGATGACATGCTACATCGACATCTCATCCTTGGAACCAACGGTTCCTCCCATTCTCTGGCATACTGGACACGACTTCGCAAAGGTGATGGCATCGCGAAACAGAGTCGGCCAGTAAAAGCCACACTGAAGTACCTTCCATGTGGTCCTCTTCCCGGAGTGGTATCCTCCTGCCTCTAAGCTGTGGCATAAAGAAAGGATACTCTGGTATTCCTCCTGAGGAATACACCGTCTCCAGACACAATCTGGTCCTTCAAAGAAAAGGATCGGATCCTCCCAATGGTAGTGTCTAGCATCCGACTTCAATTAGTCGATGTGGCTCTTGGGCCAACCTTCGGGAACCTTCTTGGAGATAAGATAGTTCACAATGTTGGCATACCATGGGAGTGAGTCGACAAAAAAAATCGACTCGTCAGGGAAGGAGTCTCGAATAGATGAATCCTTGGAAGTATTGAGATCTTCGAGACGAGAGAGATGATCGGCTACTACGTTCTTCTTTCCAGGTTTATCACGGATGTCCAAATCGAACTCCTAGATAAGTAAAATCCACCAAAGAAGACGTGCCTTCGCATCCTTCTTTTCCATCAAGTATCGTAGCGCCGTGTGGTCAGTTAACACAATTACCTTGGATCTAATTAAATGAGATCTGAACTTGTCCAAGGCAAACACTACCGCAAGCATCTCCTTTTCCGTAACTGTAAAGTTACGCTGAGCGGTATCAAGCACTTTGCTTGCATAGTGAATTGCAAACGATACGACATCCCTCCTTTGTCCTAACACAGCCCCAACAGCAAAATCTGAGGCGTCCGTCATGATCTCAAAAGGTAGAGACCAATCTGGGGCTTGTAGGATCGGGGCATCCATGATCATTCCCTGTAATAGCTTAAAGCCTCAAGACATTTGTGATCAACAACAAACTCCATGTCTTTGCCTAAAAGCTCAGTTAGCGGTCGGGCAATCTTAGAAAAATCCTTGATGAATCTCCGATAAAATCCGACATGCTCGAGGAACGACCGCAACTGCTTGACGTTGGTAGGTGGCTGGAGTCGTCTGATCACATCCACCTTGGTAGGGTCAACCTCCATTCCTCTCTTGGAGATGACGTGCCCCAACACAATGCCCTCCATCACCATGAAGTGACTTTTCTCCCAGGAGAGCACCAGATTGACCTCACAACAACGTTTGAGGACTCGGTCCAGATTCCTAAGGCAGGAATCGATGGAATCGACGTGGACCGAGAAGTCGTCCATGAAGACTTCCAGGAATTCGTCGACCATTTCGGCGAATACAACAATCATACACCTTTGGAAAGTACCTGGAGCATTGCAGAACCCAAAGGGCGTGCGCCTGAAAGCATAGGTACCAAAGGTGTATGTGAACGTGGTCTTTTCCTAGTCCTCCGAAGCTATGGCTACTTGATTGTAGCCTGAGAACCCATCTAAGAAACAGAAGAACTCTTTCCCCGCTAGTCTCTCTGGGATCTGATCAATGAACGGTAGGGGAAAATGGTCCTTCTTCGTTGCGGCATTCAAGCGTCTGTAATCCACACAGATGTGCCACGACGTGGGCACTCGCGTCACGATCTCCTCTCCGTCCTCGTTGGTGGTCGTCTGAATTCCCGACTTTTTCGGGACTAGATGGATCGGGGCCACCATTTCGAGTTGGAGATGGGATAAATGAAACCCGCGTTGCACCATTTCTCTATCTCCTTCTTCACTACCTCTCTTAAATTTGGATTCAAACGACGTTGGAATTCACGAGAGGGTTTGGCTTCATTCTCCAAGTAGATATCGTGCGAACACAGAGCGGGATTTATCCCGTGGAGATCGAAAATGCTCCAGCCTATCGCCTTGCGGTTTTTCTCCAGGATTTCTAGCAAGCGAGATTCCTTCTCCTCGGTCAATCATGAACTGATGATGACCGGAAATTTCTTGTCCTGACCTGCAAGGAAGGCATATTTCAGCGTTGTGGGTAAAGGCTTGAACTCAGGTGTGGTGTGATCGTCTAGGAAATCTAGCTCAATCGCATCTGGTTCGGTGTTGGAAGTAGTGATGAATCCACATTTCATCATCTTTATTCTATCATTTTGGTCTCAAAAACCCTAGCAAATGCATGTAAATAGCATTAAATAGAGCATATTAGCATTCATGCATGTACCTGTAATTAGTGTGTAAAATACTGTAATTAAAGCCAAAATTATAGAATAAATAAAAGAAAAGAAAAAGAATAAAATATTGTAAATATTTTGTGACCCAAAACCCCGAGACCTAGGCATCTTGATGAATAGGTCGAGAAGGAATAAAGTAGGGGGAGATAAGGGCCAAGTACAATACATATTTCATTCATTCTTTATTCATTTTGGGACCTATTTTTGGTTCCACATTTTATACATCAAATAAAAGAACTTTGTACATGAAAGTTGTAGATAATTTTATATAGAAAAATACAAAATTGATTTCACTGAAAAATAATACACAAATCAAAAGTTATGGTCTGAATAAAAATCCAGAATCCCAACTTCCCAGACCCGTATCTCACAAATGAAAACTCCAAATGCAGCAAAAACACCTTTAATTGTATATAGAATAAAATAAGCTATTTAATGGCGGTGGTTTCGCTTTTGGCGGAGCTACGGTTTGAAAGTTGAGTTTTGGACCCCACTTTGTATACTTGTACAGATTAAAATATTCAATTTATTCTTTATTCATTATTTTTGTATTTTTATATTTTCTATAATTTTGTAAATATTACTTATAATAATTATGTATATTAAAATTAGAATAAAAATATAAATAAAATACAAAATAAAATACTTGTAAAACAATACATAGGTATAGGACCTATATTTATACCTATACAATGTATACCTCTATTTTATTAAACATACAAATCAAATCAGAAAAAAATAAAAATATAATTACATGTATAAAAGTATTTTATAATTTTATAAAATAATAAACAGAATTAAAGAAATTAAAAATACCAAAATAAAAATTAATTAATAAAATATATAGGTAATATACCTATAAGGGGTATAAAAGTAAGCTTATAAAAATATATCTCATAAAAATAATTAAAAATCAGAATAAAATACTACATAAAATAATAAATATTTTTTATTTAATAATCATAATTTAATTCGACCATTTTCTATTTTTAATTGAATTAATAAAATCTTTTTGCAGGTTTTTCCTGGTTGGTCCACGTGGACCAACCAGGAGGCTCTGACAGTTAACCTCGGGTCAACTGTCTGAGCCAGCTTCTGTTCATGTCAGAGACATGGTTTTGACCCATGTTCTCGCTATTTTCTAGGCCAACCCAGTGCTCATTTCATGATGGCGCCTTCTGAGTTTTTACTCCTCGTTCAATGTTGATTCACGCCCAAGGAATTTCTTGGGCTTTGGATCACTGATCGAGGCGTTGTGCTTCGATTTGTGGAGAGCCAGAGCCATCCTTTCAAAAGAACCAACCCGTCTTCCTCTTCGATTTTGAACCATTTCTGGGCCAAGGCCGAGACCTCCGAGGATTGCCTGGGATCCCCGGTGACAGGGGGTTGATCCCAGGAGCTCGTCGAGGTGTAACTCGCGCCCCAGTGGCGAGTTCCATCATCTCCGGCGGCCGCGCCGCCGTGAGGTTTCAACCTCGGGTGTATACCCTTGAGGTCCATTTGTTTTACTTTTACTTGCTTGTTTTTCTTCGCAGTAACAGTAGGAATAGACCCCCTCCTTCATTTCCACTCGTCACCTATTCAATCACTCCACCAACCACCTCGCCGGAGCTTGCTCCGGCGAGCTTTGTTTTCCACATATCCACGATCTTTCGCCGATTGCGGGGTCGGGGCATTTTGCCCCCGACTCCTTCACTTTTCTCGTGCAGGTCCTGAAGTTAATACAACACCTGGGGGGCGGTTTTGAACATCGCCGGAGTGGGCTGGAACATCTTCCTGTCGTGGGAGGAACCCGGCGAGCTATGGCTCCTTTTGTCGCCACCAGGACCTAGAAGACCCCGCTAGGAGGTGATCTGGCCATTTTTAGAGCTTCACGCTTGACGAAGGACGACGGTGGAGCTTGGAGACTTTCGCCATACCGGAGGTCCTCCTTGTTCTTCCTGCACTGACCTCCGCCGTCGAATTTGGCTGTGATCTCCCCGTGCAGCAGTTGCCGTTGGATCGGCCTTGGCATCGACCGTCGGATCTTCCCTGCAGCATCTGATCTCAACCGTTGGCAGCCGAAGGGGCATCACGCCCTCCCAAGCTGACATATGTATTAGTGGAAGGTCGTACGCCGTCTGATCGCGCGCGTGGGTAATTTTGCCCCATACCCTCACGCATTTTTTTAATATTTCATTAGTCTGCAAATTTTCAGGTGCCACGTTAATATTTTGTAACATTTATATTTAGGTCCTTAGACTAATTTTAATTGTTATCTGGTCCCTCGCCACGTCACCTCACGTGACTAGTACACGTGAGGTGCGGGCATTTTGCAAGGGGGACCCTAGTTGTTTTGCATATTTGTTCTCAATTCCAAAGCATTCATTTGCAGTACAAAGTTTTTGGCCATTTTGCAGCTTAGTCCCTACCTTTTTGGATAATAGCTTTTTAGTCCCTCCCAAGCGCGTGCTTCGCACGCATGTGGGTGGACTTTTTGCGCTGAACCCCTCGCGGTTCTGGTCATTTGCGTTTGGTCTAGAAACTATCTTATTCAGTATAATATTTTGTGGGAAACTGCGTGTAGGCCCCTGAGTTTCCTGAATATTACAAATTAGCCCCTAGCATGCATGTATTTTCTTGCAATTGTCTCTAATTTTTGCATGCATCCATAAAACCCTAAAAAATCTACAAAAATCACATTAGGTCTCTGTTGCATAGTAGTTTAACATTATATTTTTATTTTTTATATTTATTGCATTTTAATATTTATAAAAAATCAAAAATACTCATTTTCAGCACTGTTTGCGTTATAAAATCCATAAAAAATATAAAAACGCCTCAGAAAATTCCCAAAAAGTATATTTTGTGTCTTTTAATATATTTTAGCTCCAAACCAAAAATAAAAAAATACAAAAGAAAACTCATAAAAATCACAAAAACCTAAAAACCTTTATAAAAATATTAAAAATCCTACAAAAATCCTAAAAATACAAACTTTGCTCTGAATTTTCTTTGTTTCATTATCTTTAAGTGAAAATTGATTTGGAGAATTTTTGCTACTGTTTTCCATTTTATTTTCAGACCTTGATTTTCTCCACTGTTTTTAGTATTTTTGACTATAAAAATACAAAAAAAACAGGAAAAATCTAGAAAAATCACAAAAACATTAGAAAAATATAAAAAGACTAAAAATATTTTATTTCTGAATTTTTGAGCATTTTTGCATATCTTTATAAATATTCTATACCCTCTTTTATTATATAGTTTATATATTCCAATATTGAAAAAAAAGTAAAAAAATATAAAATATAAACAAAAGAAAATATAAAATTAGAAATTGAAAATCAAAATAAAAAACTAAAAATAAAAAATATATATTAAAAATTAAAACCCACAAAAATATTTGCATAGTGTAGACATTAATCACAAACACATCACTTTCTCACACACACACACACACACACACACACACACACACACCTATTTGATCACCCTACCTTGCTCCCTGTGTTCGAACTCTCTACGTACTTGCACCTATACATCATTTATGTAGAGTTAAAAATAAATTTTAGCTCCACCATTTGCTTGTCATTTCTTGATATCTATTGTGTGGGTTAATTGTTGATTTTAGTCTAGGATTCATTGCGGGTCGCCGCAGTGACAATGATGTCTCCGCCTTGTGTGAGACACTATTTAGACCCCGTGAATTTTGGCTAAATCAAATGGTGCCGTTGCCGGGGAGCAACAGCGCGTAGATCATTTTTGCCTTGTGTTGTGATTATTTGTCTACTCTTGTGGCTTTTATCTCTGCTTTTTATAGTTTCCTTATTTTTCATATTTCTTGTTTGAATTGTCTAACCCCTCTCTTGTTTGACTTCTTGCAAGGAATGTGTATCGAGGGAGGAGTCTCTTCCAGGAGAACCTGTGCACCCACGTGAGGCGACTTGACTTAGCACGAAGGCGGGCTAGGAGAGGATTTTGAAGACAGTTCTAATGTATTTATTTATTGCATTTATTAGTGTAATTTAAGTGAGAGAGCGACCTATGTTTGTAATAATACAGGTACCCTCGGACACTTGGACATTCGAGCCTAATTTCCAAGTAATTGTTCACTTGGAGGCTCGCCGGGTTTTTGTCGGCTTTCTTCGCATTCTTTTTATTTTGTTTTGTTTTTCGATTTTAATTATTTTGTGTGATTAAGCCCCTAGCTTTAGGAATTGCTTGCGATAGATTAAGGCTAAACACCTTATACCTTTGCATGTGCCTATAGTATCGTTTGGACTTAGTCAAATCATTAAACAGTTGATTCACTATCTTCGAGCCGTCGCGCCACGAGCTCACCCTACCAAGTGCTTCTCCTGAACTCGATTTGTCGAGAGGAGGAGGGGTGAGCCTAGACCGGACTCTAGGATGGAGGATTTATGGTCAGCTTGTGGTTCTTCACGATAGTAGCAATTTCTGAAACTTAGGGCGATTTCATCAGATTGCATTTGCATATAGATAGGTTTCAATTCTGCTGAGCATCTTTGCATGAAGAGTGCTGGAGGCAAGGTGAGCATTTCTCTTTAGCATTCATCATTGATTTACCGCTTGCATTGCTTTTCTGACTCTCCCTCTGATTTTGCCAACCTAGGTGCTAAGTAAAAGTGAATCCTCGTTAGGCGCGTGCATTTCTCACTAAAAAACCAAAAAAAAGTGATAATCAATAAAATTAGGACTGCTAATATTACTTGGCCCTAAAATCCACCAAAAAGAAAAAAATTTCTCTTGGGGCGAGTAATCCCCTCATTGTCTTCGCTTTTATTTGCTCGCGCACACACTAAGGTTAGAGCCCAAATCCTATCTTCAGACCCCTAAGTTTTTGTGCAACATTTTGACTTCTCACCTAACTCTAAAACAGACAAGATAAAAAGACCGCTCTTTGCGGACTCTACCGAGTTGAGTAGGTGAATTGAGGGTTTGTATTCTTTTCATTTTTTTCTGTGATTGTTTTGTATGTTTCCTAGATCATCTCTGCACATTTGCGCCTTTTCTTCACTCTCTTGAATTGACCGTCGTGCTCTCCCGATCATTTTTCTTTTGATTTCGAGATGGACCCCTGGAGCGCTTTTTAACCGGACTTTGCGATCCCTCGTTCACTCCAGTCGGTCCACCTCCCTTTTATCAGGAGGATCCTCCTCCTACGTTTTCTGATTTTTTGTACATATCCACCTCAGCCATAGTATCAGACCTCAGACTCCTACCCCACCTCCACCCCCATCTATAAATTATCCACCTCCACGTTCACATCCACCCGAGTCTGACCTGATGGAGTCACCTCCCTGGATCTCTATGAGTAATATCTTGAATCGATGACAAAGCGCATTGATTTGATGAATGATGATCTTGCTTTCTTGAGGAAGAATCAGATTAATGCTCCTTTCGTCGGGGATACAACTTCACTTGTAGGTGATCATGGGAGCTTGCAATCACCAAAAATACAAAAAAATGAGAAAATTTTAAAAACACAAAAAGAGTTCGGGAGACACTTGGTTGATTCAGACCGTGAGGAGAGAGTCCACTTGCCAGAACCCTTGACTACACATCCTTTCACACTTAGTCCCACCTTTGACCCCGAGGATGCCGCTGTACAGACTGCTCTTGGCACGTCTCGTGTACATGCTGATTCCGACTTCCTCCCTTGTATGGAGGAGGTCCAAAAATTCAAAAAAATGTTGACTGAACCTGAAGTGGTGGCTACTATTCATGAGATTATCCGTGCCCCACTTCAGCAGGCCATGACCAATTATCTGCTCCGCTTCCCAAGAAGAGAAAGCGGAGGAGTAGATCTGAGCGTCACATTCTGACCATGGCCACTGCCCATGCCATCACACACCGTCCCATTCCCAGAAAGAAGAACACAGCTACACCTTTCATCACGTGCTCCATCTCTGACTACACTTGTGATCACACTCTCCTGGACGGCGGTGCATCTATTACCATATTACCCTTCTCACCGGTACAGTCTCTTCACTTAGGGCCTCTAAAGAAAACCAGGATGATCGTTCAGTTTGCTGATGGATCTATCAAGAGGCCAAAGGGTATCCTTGAAAACGCCGTCATTTTCTATTCAAGGCACGAGCCACCATGTTGATTTTGTTGTGTTGCCCATGGAGACCTCCACAGGGGAGCCATCTCCAATCATCCTAGGACGACCATTCCTTGCCTCTACGAGGGTCATTATTGACTACGGATCAAGAGAGATTCGCTTCCGTCCTATTGACGAGAGCGAAGTGTTGATCACCACACCCACAATGGACAAGAGACCTGCACCTGATGCACCTTCACCAATCTTAGCTGACTCCAAGGCCTGTGACCGATCTGATGATATTAGAGATGTTTCCTTAGCGACCCCTGATGAGACCCGACGAATCCCCCGAAAGGGGAGGAAATCGAAAAGCATAGACCTCACTGTTCCTCCTTCTGGTGTGTGGCGATATGTTGATGAAATCTAAAGCTTTTACGTGATTGATCCCATTGAGCGGCGGGCAGATATCAAGGCTAGACAGGACGGACCTGGTTTGACTGCTTCCACTGATAAGTCCGTTCCTGGTCACTCAAAAGTAATGATGATTGAGGTCGGTTATGATGCGAATTTAAAAACTTTTGGCCTCGTGATGAAAAAGGTGATTCAGGTAAGATTCTTGAGGACGAACAGAGCTCGTATACTTCCACTGATGATTTCGTTCCTTTCGATTTTGACATGGACGATCCCTCGCAGGACGACTCTGATTACACTTCTTCCGATGAGGATGAGTCTGTCCCATTCCACTTTGCTATCAGCGAGACTTCCAAGGCCGGACCTAGCCGAACTTCTTCCACTCACTAGTATGTGCCTTCACACCATAGGACCACCAAGGGAGAACCTAGCCATACTGCTTCCATTGATCAGTTCGTCCCTTTTCAGTTTGATTCCACTGAGGGCCTTCACCGTGTCGACCCTGATCGGCTTCCACCCACCGTGAATCCCGATGTCGACATACACCACACAAGATCTATCCCTCAGCGGTCTCACAAGAAGGTTAGCTTTCGGCCTTCTTAATCATATGTACATCCACCTCTGTTGTACATTCTCCTTTGTTCATCTCTGTCTCTCCCGTGTTGCTCGTCCACCAATTCTCGTGTTTGCCTTGCTTAGGACGTACTTTGTCCTACGTATAGGAGGGGTGGACGAGTCGAGTGCTTATTCGTCGTTCTGTTTCATCACTCCTGTTGTTGCCTATACTTAGGGCTTCCTTTACCCTAAGTATAGGGGGAGTGACATGTACACCCTCACGATTTTTTTCTTTTCTTCTTTTCCTTTTCTATTTTCTGTATCTATCAAAAAGGTGCTGTCCTTGTAGACAGTTTTCCATACTTAGGACGTACTTTGTCCTAAGTATAGGGGGGTGTGCACCCCGAGTTTTCTATTCTTTGCGATCCTCCCCATTGTCTCCTCTTCTTGTCTATACTTAGGGATATCTTACCCTAAGTATAGGGGGAGACAATCAGAGTACGATCTGTTCATTCCCACCCTTGACCCTCCCTGCGTTGTGTACAGTCTGCACTTAGGATTATTTGATCCCAAGTATAGGGGGGACGGTGAACTTCTCATTCGTTTGTTCATCCATTCCTTTATTTATTTATTCTTTAGACTTGCCTATACTTAGTACGAGTTATGTCTTCTCTTTTCTCTCCGATCTATGAGGACATAGCTCAAGCTAAGTATAGGGGGGTCGTATATACTGCATATATACTCTAGCCATAACTCGTACCTTCGTATTTTCCTAATAATATGGCTAATCATTCTTTAAAATTCATTAAAAACCCTAATAAAAAGGTGTTTTGTTCCTCAAATTCTTTTTGTATTTACTGATTAATAAATCAGGTGAAAATGTTTTTGCAAAATATTTGAAAAATAGTTTGAAAATCTTTGTGAAAATCTATTGAAAACTATTTTGAAAACGTTTTGTTACATGTTTTCAACCTGTGTAAAATGTGTGGTTTGTAAAATTTTATTTTCTTTGTGTGAAATAAAATGTTTGAAAAATGATTTATAAATGGTTTGAAAAATGGTTGCAAAAATATTTTGAAAAATCTATCTATACTGTTTAAAAACCTTTGCAAAATGATTTTCAAATGTGCGTACATGTTTGTAAAATTATTTGTAAAAATTATTTTGGACTATAGTTTTCAAAAATTCTTTGAAAAACATGTGTCAAATAAGTTTGAGGAATATTTACATCACACCAAAATCCACTATATATATGTATGTATAAAATTGATCACTTACCCTTGTAAATTCTTAAAATCCACTTCTTGTATATATAAGAAGCACTCCCGTGTAAATATTTTAACCTAGTGTTCAACCAAAAACTTTTGTTTTCAAAAATCCCAAAAACATTTGCAAAATTAAAATCCAAAAACATTTGAAAAATCTCTTTCGAAAAATACAAAAAAATGCATATGCATTATCATCATCTTTTCAAAAACCCATAAAATGTTCAAAACCTTTGAAAATTGCATCACAAAAATATTTTCTGCACTGCATTGCATAGCATGAGCATTTTTCGAATTGAGTTTGATAGTTGAACGAGTCTAAGTAAAATCCGGAGATTGGAGCTTGATTGGACCTTAAAATATACCTAATAACAGGAACCTTATAGGAACTGGGTTTGAGGTACTTCAGGTCTAGTCGACTTAATCTTTGAGGATCACGGGACTTGGTTCAATGGATTCTTGACTGCCTAAGTAGAGTATTTCGGAGCACACGCACGACTCTTGTTGATAATGACCTAACTTGGACACCTGCACCGTTCACATGGTTCGACTCAGTTGGAGTGGTGAGGGGATTGGATTTGCCGGTATGAGACGCACATAAGTGGAAACATTGGTCCTCCTCTAGGTAGGGAAGTGCACCCCAACCCATCCAGTGATAAGGAAGTCTAAAGACAGGAGGCTGTGGGTTGCAATAAAGCTTCAAAAGAGGGATAGTCTACTGGCTCAAGAGGAAAAACTCCTTATGTAAATGCTGTTGTGAATAGTATTCAAAAAAAATGTTCTGGCATGTACAAAAAAAAGCCTGCAAAGTATGTACAAATGTTGTAAAGCCAATAAGCAAGCTTGAGTTCCAAAATCAATCATGTGAGCCTGCAGCTGGATGACTTGACTACACTAGTCTTGCATCCCATGATAGGTAGCTACACTGGCTACCGTCCATTCTTCTCTTCACCCCCTCCTCTTGAGCTGGTTGCCACTTGAACTTAGAAGGGAATACCCCGCTCCTCGAGGATGGAGTGGTTGGATTGGGGAATCATTGGGTTATCGTACTGGAGAAGTCAGTTTCTTTGTCATTTCAGTTGGGGAGAGCCACCATCACTTACCCTCTACAAGTCAGATTCATAGTCGTGAGAGTTTGCATATGAATTGAGATATTTCTGACCTGGCTATTGAGGAGACTTGGACAGAGTTTTAGGATTCTCAAGGACTGTTGGACTTCAAATTCGGTTCTCATGAAGGTTCCGCCCGCACTAAAATTCCAAAGGTCCGACTTAAACTCCAAACTTTGATTTTGTGAGGACAAGTTTGATAATAAAACTAAATCCAAATTCTTCTTTTTCTTTTCTTTCTTTTTCTTTTTGCACTTATTGCGTAAGTGTTTGCTGGGGACTAGCAAAGGTAAAGTATAGGGGGATGATGAATCCACATTTCATCATCTTTATTCTAACATTTTGGCCTCAAAACCCTAGCAAATGCCTGTAAATAGCATTAAATAGAGCATATTAGCATTCATGCATGTACCTGTAATTAGTGTGTAAAATACTGTAATTAAAGCTAAAATTATAGAATAAATAAAAGAAAAGAAAAAGAATAAAATATTGTAAATATTTTATGACCCAAAACCTCGAGACCTATGCATCTTGATGAATAGGTCGACAAGGAATAAAGTAGGGGGAGATAAGGGCCAAGTACAATACATATTTCATTCATTCTTTATTCATTTTGGGACCTATTTTTTGTTCCACTTTTTATATATCAAATAAAGAAACTTTGTACATGAAAGTTGTAGATAATTTTATATAGAAAAATACACAATTGATTTCACTGAAAAATAATACACAAATAAAAAGTTATGATCTGAATAAAAATCCAGAATCCCAACTTCCGAGACCCGTATCTCATAAATAAAAACTCCAAATGCAGCAAACACACCTTTAATAGTATATAGAATAAAATAAGCTATTTAATGGCGGTGGTTTCGCATTTGGCGGAGCTACGGTTTGAAAGTTGAGTTTTGGACCCCACTTTGTATACCTTTACAGATTAAAATATTCATTTTATTATTTATTCATTATTTTTGTATTTTTATATTTTTTATAATTTTGTAAATATTACTTATAATAATTATGTATATTAAAATTAGAATAAAAATATAAATAAAATACAAAATAAAATACTTGTAAAACAATACATAGGTATAGGACCTATATTTATACCTATACAATGTATACCTCTATTTTATTAAACATACAAATCAAATCAGAAAAATAAAATAAAAATATAATTACATGTATAAAAATATTTTATAATTTTATAAAATAATAAACAGAATTAAAGAAATTGAAAATACCAAAATAAAAATTAATTAATAAAATATATAGGTAATATACCTATAAGGGGTGTAAAAGTAAACTTATAAAAATATATCTCATAAAAATAATTTAAAATCAAAATAAAATACTACAAAAAAAATAAATATTTTTTATTTAATAATCATAATTTAATTCGACCATTTTCTATTTTTAATTGAATTAATAAAATCTTTTTGCAGGTTTTTCCTGGTTGGTCCATGTGGACCAACCAGGAGGCTCTGACAGTTGACCTCGGGTCAACTGTCTGAGCCAATTCCTGTTCATGTCAGAGACATGGTTTTGACCCATGTTCTCGCTATTTTCTAGGCCAACCCAGTGCTCATTTCATGATGACGCCTTCTGAGTTTTTGCTCCTCGTTCAATGTTGTTTCACGCCTAAGGAATTTCTTGGGCTTTGGATCACTGATCGAGGCGTTGCGCTTCGATTTGTGGAGCGCCAGAGCCATCCTTTCAAAAGAACCAACCCGTCTTCCTCTTCGATTTTGAACCGTTTCTGGGCCAAGGATGAGACCTCCGAGGATTACCTGGGATCCCCGGTGACAGGGGGGTTGATCCCAGGAGCTCGTCGAGGTGTAACTCGTGCCCCAACGACGAGTTCCATCACCTCCAGCGGCCGCGCCGCCGTGAGGTTTCAACCTCGGGTGTATACCCTTGAGGTCCATTTGTTTTACTTTTTCTTGCTTGTTTTTCTTCGCAGTAACAGTAGGAATAGACCCCCTCCTTCATTTCCACTCGTCACCTATTCAATCACTCCCCCAACCACCTCGCTGGAGCTTACTCCGACGAGCTTTGTTTTCCACATATCCACGGTCTTTCGCCCATTGCGGGGTCAGGGCATTTTGACCCCGACTCCTTCACTTTTCTCGTGCAGGTCCTGAAGTTAATACAGCACCTGGGGGGCGGTTTTGGACATTGCCGGAGTGGGCTGGAACATCTTCCCCTCGTGGGAGGAACCCGGCGAGCTCTGGCTCCTTTTGTCGCCACCAGGACCTAGAAGACCCCGCCAGGAGGTGATCTGGCCATTTTGAGAGCTTCACGCTTGACGGAGGACGGCGGTGGAGCTTGGAGACCTTTGCCCTTCCAGAGGTTCTCCTTGTTCTTCCTGCACTGACCTCCGTCGTCGGATTTGGCCGTGATCTCCCCGTGCAGCAGTTGCCGTTGGATCGGCCTTGGCATCGACCGTCGGATCTTCCCTGCAGCATCTGATCTCAGCCGTTGGCAGCCGACGGGGCATCGCGCCCTCCCAAGCTGACACGTGTATTAGTGTAAGGCCGTGCGCCGTCTGATCGCACGCGTGGGTAATTTTGCCCCATACCCTCGCGCATTTTGTTAATATTTCATTAATCTAGAAATTTTCATCTGCCACGTTAATATTTTGTAACATTTATATTTAGGTCCTTAGACTTATTTTAATTGTTATCTGGTCCCTCGCCATGTCACCTCACATGACTAGTACACGTGAGGTACGGGCATTTTGCAGGCGGACCCTAATTGTTTTGCATATTTGTTCTCAATTCCAAAGCATTTCATTTGCAGTACAATGTTTTTGGCCATTTTGCAGCTTAGTCCCTGCCTTTTTGGATAATAGCTTTTTAGTCCCTCCCAGGCGCTTGCTTCGCACGCGCGTGGGTGGACTTTTTACGCTGAACCCCTCGCGATTCTGGTCATTTGCGTTTGGTCCAGAAACTATCTTATTCAGTATAATATTTTGTGGAAAATTGCGTGTAGGCCCCTGACTTTCCTGAATATTACAAATTAGCCCCAGGCCTGCATGTATTTTCTTGCAGTTGTCTCTAATTTTTGCATGCATCCATAAAACCTTAAAAAATCCACAAAAATCACATTAGGTCTCTGTTCCATATTAGTTTAACATCATATTTTTATTTTTTATATTTATTGCATTTTAATATTTATAAAAAATAAAAAAATACTCATTTTCAACATTGTTTGCGTTATAAAATCCAAAAAAAATATAAAAAATTCCCAAAAAAAATATATTTTGTGTCTTTTAGTATATTTTAGCTCCATACCAAAAATCAAAAAAATACAAAAGAAAACTCATAAAAATCACAAAAACCCAAAAACATTTATAAAAATATTAAAAATCCTACAAAAATCCTAAAAATACAAACTTTGTCTCTGAATTATCTTTGTTTCATTATCTTTAAGTGAAAATTGATTTGGAGAATTTTTGCTAGTGTCTTCCATTTTATTTCTCCATTTTATTTTAAGACCTTGATTTTCTCCACTGTTTTTAGTATTTTTGACTTTAAAAATACCAAAAAATAGGAAAAATCTAGAAAAATCACAAAAACATTAGATAAATATAAAAAGACTAAAAATATTTTATTTCTAAATTTTGGAGCATTTTTGCATATCTTTATAAATATTATATACCCTCTTTTATTATATAGTTTATATATTCCTATATTGAAAAAAAAGTAAAAAAATATAAAATATAAAAAAAAGAAAATATAAAATTAGAAATTAAAAATCAAAATACAAAATTAAAAATAAAAAAATATTAAAAATTTAAAACCCACAAAAATATTTGCATAGTGTAGACATTGATCACAAACACATCACTTTCTCACACACACACACACACCTGTTTGATCTACCCTGCCTTGCTCCCTGTGTTCGAACTCTCTACGTACTTGCACCTATACATCATTTATGTAGAGTTAAAAATAAATTTTAGCTCCACCATTTGCTTGTCATTTCTTGATATCTATTGTGTGGGTTAATTGTTGATTTTAGTCTAGGATTCATTACGGGTCGCCGCACTACTGTCTCCGCCTTGTGTGAGACACTATTTAGACCCCGTGAATTTTGGCTAAATCAAATGGCGCCATTGCCGGGGAGCAACAACGCGTAGATCATTTTTGCCTTGTGTTGTGATTATTTGTCTACTATTGCGGGTTTTATCTCTGCTTTTTGTAGTTTCTTTATTTTTGATATTTCTTGTTTGAATTGTCTAACCCCTCTCTTGTTTGACTTCTTGCGAGGAATGTGGATCGAGGGAGGAGCTCTCTTCCAGGAGAACCTGTGCACCCACGTGAGGCGACTTGACTTAGCATGAAGGCGGGCTAGGAGAGGATTTTGAAGACAGTTCTAATATATTTATTTATTGCATTTATTAGTGTAATTTAAGTGAGAGAGCGACCTATGTTTGTAATAATACAGGTACCCTCGGACACTTAGACATTCGAGCCTAATTTCCAAGTGATTGTTCACTTGGAGGCTCGCCGCGGTTTTTGTCGGCTTTCTTCGCAGTCTTTTTATTTTGTTTTGTTTTTCGATTTTATTTATTTTGTGTGATTGAGCCCCTAGCTTTAGGAATAGCTTGCGATAGATTAAGGTCAATCACCTTATACCTTTGCATGTGCCTATAGTATCATTTGGACTTAGTCAAATCATTAAACAGTTGATTCACTATCTTCGAGCCGTCGCGCCGCGAGCTCACCCTGCCAAGCGCTTCTCCTAAACTCGATTTGTCGAGAGGAGGAGGGGTGAGCCTAGACCGGACTCTAGGATTGAGGATTTGTGGTCAACTTGTGGTTCTTCACGATAATAGCAATTTCTGAAACTTAGGGCGATTTCATCGGATTGCATTTGCATATAGATAGGTTTCAATTCTGCTGAGCATCTTTGCATGAAGTGTGTTGGAGGCAAGATGAGCTTTTCTCTTTAGCATTCATCATTGATTTACCGTTTGCATTACTTTTCCGACTCTCCCTCTGATTTTGCCAACCTAGGTGATAAGTAAAATTGAATCCTCGTTAGGCACGTTCATTTCTCACTAAAAATCCAAAAAAAGTGATAATCAATAAAATTGGGACTGTTAATATTACTTGGCCCTAAAATCCACCAAAAAGAAAAAAAATTCTCTTGGGGCGAGTAATCCCCTCATTGTCTTCGCTTTTATTAGCTCGCGCACACACTAAGGTTAGAGCCCAAATCCTATCTTCAGACCCCTAAGTGTTTGTGCAACATTTTGACTATTCACCTAACTCTAAAACAGACAAGATAAAAAGACCACTCTTTGTGGTCTCTACCGAGTTGAGTAGGTGAATTGAGGGTTTGTATTCTTTTCATTTTTGTCTGTGATTGTTTTGTGTGTGTCCTAGATCATCTCTGCGCATTTGCGCCTTTTCTTCACTCTCTTGAATTGACCGTCGTGCTCTCTCGATCATTTTCCTTTTGATTTCGAGATGGACCCCTGGAGTGCTTTTTATCCGGACTTTGCGGATCCCTCGTTCACTCCAGCCCGTCCACCTCCCTTTTATCAGGAGGATCCTCCTCCTACTTTTTCTGATTTTTACACTGATAAGGGATGTATGGATTCTCGAGTACATATCCACCTCAGCCACAGTATCAGACCTCGGACTCCTACCCACCTCCACCCCCATCTGTAAATTATCCACCTCCACCTTTACATGCACCCGAGTCTGACCTGATGGAGTCACCTCCCTCGATCTCTATGAGTGATATCTTGAATCGGATGACAAAGCGCATTGATTTGATGAACGATGATCTTGCTTTCTTGAGGAAGAATCAGATTAATGCTCCTTTCGTCGGGGATACGGCTTCACTTGTAGGTGATCATGGGAGCTTGCAATCACCAAAAATACAAAAAAAATGAGAAATTTTTAAAAACACAAAAAGAGTTCGGGAGACACTTGGTTGATTCAGACCGTGAGGAGAGAGTCCACTTGCCAGAACCCTTGACCACACATCCTTTCACACTTAGTCCCACCTTTGACCCCGAGGATGCCGCTGTACAGACTGCTCTTGGCACGCCTCGTGTACATGTTGATTCCGACTTCCTCCCTTGTATGGAGGAGGTCAAAAAATTCAAAAAAATGTTGACTGAACCCGAAGTGGTGGCTACTATTCATGAGATTATCCATGCCCCACTTCAGCAGGCCATGACCCAATTATCTTCTCTTCTTCCCAAGAAGAGAAAGCGGAGGAGCAGATCTGAGCGTCACATTCTGACCATGGCCACTGCCCATGCCATCACACACCGTCCCATTCCCAGAAAGAAGAACACATCTACACCTTTCATCACGTGCTCCATCTCTGACTACACTTGTGATCGCACTCTCCTGGACGGCGGTGCATATATTAGCATATTACCCTTCTCACTGGTACAGTCTCTTCACTTAGGGCCTCTAAAGAAAACCAGAATGATCGTTCAGTTTGCTAATGGATCTATCAAGAGGCCGAAGGGTATCCTTGAAAACGTCGTCATTTCTATTCACGGCACGAGCCACCATGTTGATTTTGTCGTGTTGCCCATGGAGACCTCCACAGGGGAGCCATCTCCAATCATCCTGGGACGACCATTCCTTGCCTCTGCGAGGGTCGTTATTGACTATGGATCAGGAGAGATTCGCTTCCGTCCTATTGACGAGAGCGAAGTGTTGATCACCACACCCACAGTTGACCAGAGACCTGCACCTGATGCACCTTCACCGATCTTAGCTGATGCCAAGGCCTGTGACCGATCTAATGATATTAGAGATGTTTCCTTAGCGACCCCTGATGAGACCCGACGAATCCCCCGAAAGGGGAGGAAATCGGAAAGCATAGACCTCACTGTTCCTCCTTCTGGTGTGTGGCGATGTGTTGATGAAATCCAAAGCATTTACATGATTGATCCCATTGAGCGGCGGGTAGATACCAAGACTAGAGAGGACGGACCTGGTTTGACTACTCCCACTGATAAGTCCATTCCTGGTCGCTCAAAAGTAATGATGACTGAGGTCGGTTATGATGCAAATGTTAAAAATATTTGGCCTCGTGATGAAAAAGGTGATTCAGGTAAGATTCTTGAGGACGAACAGAGCTCGTATACTTCCACTGATGATTTCGTTCCTTTCGATTTTGACCTGGACGATCCCTCGCAGGACGACTCTGATTACACTTCTTCTGATGAGGATGAGTTTGTCCCATTCCACTTTGCTATCAGCGAGACTTCCAAGGCCGGACCTAGCCGAACTTCTTCCACTCACCAGTCTGTGCCTTCACACCATAGGACCACCAAGGGAGAACCTAGCCATACTGCTTCCATTGATAAGTTCGTCCCTTTTCGGTTTGATTCCACTGAGGGCCTTCACCGTGTCGACCCTGATCGACTTCCACCCACCGTGAATCCCGATGTCGACATACACCACACAAGATCTATCCCTCAGCGGTCTCGCAAGAAGGTTAGCTTTCGGCCTTCTTGATCATATGTACATCCAACTCTGTTGTACATTCTCCTTTGTTCATCTCTGTCTCTCATGTTTTGCTCGTCCACCCATTCTCGTGTTTGCCTTGATTAGGACGTACTTTGTCCTACGTATAGGAGGGGTGGACGAGTCGAGTGCTTTTTCGTCGTTTTGTTTCATCACTCCTGTTGTTGTCTATACTTAGGACTTCCTTTACCCTAAGTATAGGGGGAGTGACGTGTACACCCTCACGATTTTTTTCTTTTCTTCTTTTCTTCTTTTTTTCTTTTCCTTTTCTATTTTCTGCATCTATCAAAAAGGTGTTGCCCTTGTAGACAGTTTTTCATACTTAGGGCGTACTTTGTCCTAAGTATAGGGGGGTGTGCACCCCGAGTTTTCTATTCTTTGCGATCCTCTCCATTGTCTCCTCTTCTTGTCTATACTTATATATATTTTACCCTAAGTATAGGGGGAGAGAATCTGAGTACGATCTGTTCATTCCCACCCTTGACCCTCCCTGCGTTGTGTACAGTCTGCTATACTTAGGATTATTTGATCCTAAGTATAGGGGGGACGATCAACTTCTCATTCGTCTGTTCATCCATTCCTTTATTTATTTATTCTTTAGACTTGCCTATACTTAGTACGAGTTATGTCTTCTCTTTTCTCTCCGATCTATGAGGACATAGCTCAAGCTAAGTATAGGGGGGTCCTATATACTGCGTATATACTTTACCCATAAATCGTACCTTCGTATTTTCCTAATAATATGGCTAATCATTCTTTAAAGTTCATTAAAAACCCTAATAAAAAGGTGTTTTGTTCCTCAAATTCTTTTTTTATTTACTGATTAATAAATCAGGTGAAAATGTTTTTTGCAAAATGTTTGAAAAATAGTTTGAAAATCTTTGTGAAATCTATTGAAAACTATTTTGAAAACGTTTTGTTACATGTTTTCAACCTGTGTAAAATGTGTGGTTTGTAAAAATTTATTTTCTTTGTGTGAAATAAAATGTTTGAAAAATGATTTGCAAATGGTTTGAAAAATGGTTGCAAAAATATTTTGAAAAATCTATCTATACTGTTTGAAAACCTTTGCAAAATGATTTTCAAATGTGTGTACATGTTTGTAAAATTGTTTGTAAAAATTATTTTGGACTATAGTTTTCAAAAATTCTTTGAAAAACATGTGTCAAATAAGTTTGAGGAATATTTACATCACACCAAAATCCACTATATATATGTATGTATAAAAACGATCACTTACCCTGGTAAATTCTTAAAATCCACTTCTTGTATATATAAGAAGCACTCCCGTGTAAATATTTTAACCTAGTGTTCAGACAAAAACTTTTGTTTTAAAAAATCCCAAAAACATTTGCAAAATTAAAATCCAAAAACATTTGAAAAATCTCTTTCGAAAAATACAAAAAAAATGCATATGCATTATCATCATCTTTTCAAAAACCCATAAAATGTTCAAAACCTTTGAAAATTGCATCACAAAAATATTTTCTGCACTGCATTGCATAGCATGAGCATTTTTCGGATTGAGTTTGATAGTTGAACGAGTCTAAGTAAAATCCGGAGATTGGAGCTTGATTGGACCTTAAAATATACCTGATAATAGGAACCTTATAGGAACTGGGTTTGAGGTACTACAGGTCTAGTCGACTTAATTCTTTGAGGATCACGGGACTTGGTTCAATGGATTCTTGACTGCCTAAGTAGAGTATTTCGGAGCACATGCACGACTCTTGTTGATAATGACCTAACTTGGACACCTGCACCGTTCACATGGCTCGACTCAGTTGGAATGGTGAGGGAATTGGATTTGCCGATATGAGACGCACACAAGTGGAAACATTTGTCCTCCTCTAGGGAGGGAAGTGCACCCCAACCCGTCCAGTGATAAGGAAGTCTAAAGACAGGAGGCTGTGGGTTGCAATAAAGCTTCAAAAGAGGGATAGTCTGCTGGCTCAAGAGAAAAAACTCCTTATGTAAATGCTGTTGTGAATAGTATTCAAAAAATAATATAATTTAATTGTGAATAGTAAATGTAAAAACTCCTTATAAAAATATATCTCATAAAAATAATTAAAAATCAGAATAAAATACTACATAAAATAATAAATATTTTTATTTCATAATCATAATTTAATTCGACCATTTTCTATTTTTATTGAATAAATAAAATCTTTTTACAGGTTTTTCCTGGTTGGTCCACGTGCACCAACCAGGAGGCTCTGACAGTTGACCTCGGGTCAACTGTCTGAGCCAGCTCCTGTTCATGTCAGAGACATGGTTTTGACCCATGTTCTCGCTATTTTCTAGGCCAACCCAGTGCTCATTTCAAGATGGCGCCTTCTGAGTTTTTGCTCCTCGTTCAATGTTGATTCACGCCCAAGGAATTTCTTGGGATTTGGATCACTGATCGAGGCGTTGCGCTTCGATTTGTGGAGCGCCAGAGCATCCTTTCAAAAGAACCAACCCGTCTTCCTCTTCGATTTTGAACCGTTTCTGGGCCAAGGCCGAGACCTCCGAGGATTGCCTGGGATCCCCGGTGACAGGGGGTTGATCCCAGGAGCTCGTCGAGGTGTAACTCGCGCCCCAGCGGCGAGTTCCATCATCTCCGGCGGCCGCACCGCCGTGAGGTTTCAACCTCAGGTGTATACCCTTGAGGTCCATTTGTTTTACTTTTTCTTGCTTGTTTTTCTTCGCAGTAACAGTAGGAATAGACCCCCTCCTTCATTTCCACTCGTCACCTATTCAATCACTCCACTAACCACCTCGCCGGAGCTTGCTCCGGCGAGCTTTGTTTTCCACATATCCACGGTCTTTCGCCCATTGCGGGGTCGGGGCATTTTGCCCCCGACTCCTTCACTTTTCTCGTGCAGGTCTTGAAGTTAATACAACACCT
This sequence comes from Ottelia alismoides, assembly GCA_037367405.1. Classification (NCBI taxonomy): domain Eukaryota; kingdom Viridiplantae; phylum Streptophyta; class Magnoliopsida; order Alismatales; family Hydrocharitaceae; genus Ottelia; species Ottelia alismoides. The sequence continues at coordinate 780,936 of JAZKJV010009477.1, read as the reverse complement.
GGGGGCGGTTTTGGACATCGCCGGAGTGGGCTGGAACATCTACACGTCGTGGGAGGAACCCGGCGAGCTCTGGCTCCTTTTGTCGCCACTAGGACCTAGAAGACCCCGCCAGGAGGTGATCTGGCCATTTTGAGAGCTTCACGCTTGACGTAGGACGGTGGTGGAGCTTGGAGACTTTCGCCCGACCAGAGGTCCTCCTTGTTCTTCCTGCACCGACCTCCGCCGTCGGATTTGGCCGTGATCTCCCCGCGCAGCAGTTACCGTTGGATCGGCCTTGGCATCGACCGTCGGATCTTCCCTGCAGCATCTGATCTCAGCCGTTGGCAGCTGAAGGGGCATCGTGCCCTCCCAAGCTGACACGTGTATTAGTGGAAGGCGTGTGTGTCTGATCGCGCGCTTGGGTAATTTTGCCCCATACCCTCGCGCATTTTGTTAATATTTCATTAGTCTGCAAATTTTCATCTGCCACGTTAATATTTTGTAACATTTATATTTAGGTCCTTAGACTTATTTTAATTGCTATCTGGTCCCTCGCCACGTCACCTCACGTGACTAGTACAAGTGAGGTGCGGGCATTTTGTAAGGCGGGCCCTAGTTGTTTTGCATATTTGTTCTCAATTCTAAAGCATTCATTTGCAGTACAAAGTTTTTGGCCATTTTGCAGCTTAGTCCCTGCCTTTTTGGATAATAGCTTTTTAGTCCCTCCCAGGCACGTGCTTCGCACGCGCGTGGGTGGACTTTTTGCGCTGAACCCCTTATGGTTCTGGTCATTTGCGTTTCGTCCAGAAACTATCTTATTCAGTATAATATTTTGTGGAAAATTTCGTGTAGGCCCCTGACTTTCCTGAATATTACAAATTAGCCCCTGGCCTGCATGTATTTTCTTGCAGTTGTCTCTAATTTTTGCATGCATCCATAAAACCCTAAAAAATCCAAAAAAATCACATTAGGTCTCTGTTGCATAGTAGTTTAGAATCTTTTTTTATTTTTTATATTTATTGCATTTTAATATTTATAAAAAATAAAAAATACTCATTTTCAGCACTGTTTGCATTATAAAATCCATAAAAAAATATAAAAACGCCTCAGAAAATTCCCAAAAAAATATATTTTGTGTCTTTTAGTATATTTTAGCTCCAGACCAAAAATCAAAAAAATACAAAAGAAAACTCATAAAAATCACAAAAACCCAAAAACCTTTATAAAAATATTAAAAATCCTACAAAAATCCTAAAAATACAAACTTTGTCTCTGAATTTTTTTTCATTATCTTTAAGAGAAAATTGATTTGGAGAATTTTTGCTACTGTTTTCCATTTTATTTCTCCATTTTATTTTCAGACCTTGATTTTCTCCATTGTTTTTAGTATTTTTTACTTTAAAAATACCAAAAAATAGGAAAAATCTAGAAAAATCACAAAAACATTAGAAAAATATAAAAAGACTAAAAATATTTTATTTCTGAATTTTGAGCATTTTTGCATATCTTTATAAATATTCTATACCCTCTTTTATTATATAGTTTATATATTCCAATATTGAAAAAAGTAAAAAAAATATAAAATATAAAAAAAGAAAATATAAAATTAGAAATTAAAAATCAAAATACAAAATTAAAAATAAAAAAATATTAAAATTAAAAACCCACAAAAATATTTGCATAGTGTAGACATTGATCACAAACACATCACTTTCTCACACACACGCACACCTGTTTGATCTACCCTGCCTTGCTCCCTGTGTTCGAACTCTCTACGTACTAGCACCTATACATCATTTATATAGAGTTAAAAATAAATTTTAGCTCCACCGTTTGCTTGTCATTTCTTGATATCTATTGTGTGGGTTAATTGTTGATTTTAGTCTAGGATTCATTGCAGGTCGCTGCAGCGACACTGTTGTCTCCTCCTTGTGTGAGACACTATTTAGACCTCGTGAATTTAGGCTAAATCAAGTAGCTGGATCTTTCTATGTAATTACCGTCACCAAGTTATTCGGCTCTGGGGTCAGATCGTCAAAGGTCTCCATGCCATGGGCAAAAGCCGCGTCCGACTCGTCATCCTCATCTTCCGATTGTCCTAAAGAGGGAAGGACTGACAGGCCCAGCTGGGCCTCTAAGTTATCAAAGATGTAGGACGATGCTAGTTCTGAGCTGTACTCGTCTCTGAGGACCTCACAAACTGACTCATGCACGGGATCATCTCCGGAGGGGAGGGACTCATTGGTGATGGTCAGGTTCTGTCTCCATGGCCCAACTGTGTCTACATTATCGCAGTCTGCTTCGGTTGAAGAGTACTCGGTGCTGGATCCGGAATCCGATCTCTGCCATCTGGTCTGCTTCATCTCAAGTTCCTCATCTCCGCATGGAGTTTGGAACTGGATCTTCCCGATCTTATAATTAAACAAGGCCCTCGCTGTTCTGAGGAAGGACCTGCCTAAGATGATTTGGGAATCTCTCCAATTACGAGGGGTTTCCATATCTAGGATAGTGAAGTCCACCATGTATTCCTGCCCCTCGACTTTGATCACAATATTCCTCAATTCTCCTTGGGACCTCTTGGTTGATTTATAAGCAAATTGCAGGAGGGCTCTAGATTTCTTTAGAGGTCCGAGATTAAGCCTCTCATAGAGGGTTGTAGGCATCAAGTTGATTGAGGATCCGTTGTCTAGGAGAGTGCGTGCAAACGCGATGTCATCAACATGACTCACTACATAGTGTGCACCCATGTCTCTTCGTTTCCTTGGAAACGAGTTCTTTATTGCACAAGTCGTGGCTATTGATAGAACGTGTTTCTCAACACGGCTTTTGGTCTTCGTGCTAACCCTATTAGGTGTGCATCTCACCTTAAGGTACTTCTGAAATGCAGGAGTCATTTCCACGTACTTGTCAAAGGGGATTGTCACCTTTATGTGTTTGTTGTAGAACTCTGCCATCTCAGGGTCATCTTTTTGGATTTTATTTCATTTTCTTCTTTCCACCCTTAAGAGCTCAGGGGAAAGGGATTATTGACTCTAACTCAGGTTCTGAAACTGAAATGTTTTCATTAAAAGCTGGAATTGAGTTCTGTACAAGACTCGGACTCTTAAACAGACCCAGACTCTGACTCTGACTAAAAGGAAAATGCTGTCGCGAAACCGGTGATGCGTTTTCCGGGACTTCCTGACGGTCCTCCTCAGATGGAGGTGCGGGCTCTTCATCGGTTCCGTCAAACTCTCTGCTGGTGCGGGTTTGCTGCTTCGAGGACCCATAAGTCCTCTTCTTCTGCCGGTGATGGTGATGGTGGTGTTGCTCCTCTTCTTCCTCCAAGTCCTCCTCAGGTAGAGACTTGGCGGCTCCTTCCTCCGGTGCCCGTGCCCGATCAATTATAGTCACGGTCCTTCCGCTCCTGAGGGACATATGATTCACATTATCATACGAAAGGATCTCATGTTTAGATAAAGAATTATCTGAATAGTATACCTGATCACGAGGTCGGTTCTGGCCTTGGGTTAAGCTGTTCGGGTTGGTCTGAACCTATGCGGGAATTGGGGTCTTTGGCACCATCTGTTGATCCTGGGTACGAGAAACACGATTCAGATCGGTTCTCATATCCAGATAGTCTTTCTGGATATGTTGGACCCTATCAGACAGGGTCTGGATCACCAAGGTGAGGGACTCCAATTTGGTGGGTTGGGCTTGCTGATGCTGACTTGTGGATGAGTTTCTGTACTGGCCCTGCTGGCCATGCCGATACTGCTACTGCTGGTGGGACGGTGCCAGGCCCTGCTGAAATGTGTGATGCTACTGCTGAGGCTGGTACCCTCGTTCAGGCCTGGACTGAACGAAGCGCGGTGCGGGGACGGAGCTGGTTTCCTGGTAAGTTGGGGAAGGTCGGTGAGGCTGACCATTCCCCATCCCCGACTGTCTGCTGACGGGGTCACGGTTGTACCACAGCCCGTTGATCTCGAACACCTGCGGAGGCTCCTCGTATCTGGTCTCCACTTGTGGGGGTGCATGTTGGTCCTGCTGGGTGTAAGTCTGATCCTTTACCCAGCCACTCTGAGGCCCCGGTGCCTGTTCCTGTACAAGATGGACTTGGTGTACAGGTACAAGTGGTGCAGAAGGGGCAGGTAGCTTCATTTTAGCTACCTTCTCAGTAAGTTCCTCCACTTGCTTCGGTAGACGTGAGAGAGACTCAAGGTCAGTGACCCTCTTGTGGATCTGCTCGACCATGGTTAGCTTGTCAGCAATCATCCCCATGCTGGGAATGAGATCCTCTGTCAGATCCGCTACAGTCCTCCGAGTTGTCTCGTTGGATAGGATTGAGGGAGACAACTGATAGGCCCTAGTGGCCTGCGGCCTGCCGGTTTCTGCCATCCGTTCTAGTATCTTCTATACAGTATCCTCATTCTTATTCAGATAGCTTCCTCCACATGCGGCACTGACTAACCCATGCATCTCTGGGGTCATGCCACAGAACAAGGTCTGGACTAAGATCGCCTTAGAAATGCCATGGCAGGGACATTTCTGAATTAGGTTGTTAAATCTATCCCAAGCTTCATGGAATGGTTCAATGGGTCACTGGGAAAAACTAGCGATCTTCATTCTCATTTGATTAGTCATACTAAGGGGGTAGAACTTCTTCAGGAATAAGTCCTTGAACTGCATCCAGGTGTACATATCACCCCTAAGTTCTTCACCCAATGTGCTGCCTTATCTCCTAAGGCAAAAGGGGTGGCCTTCAGTCTAATGTAATCCTGCCCAACCTTAGGATGACTAAGGTTGTTACAAACCAGCTCAAAGTCTCTGAGGAAGGCATAAGGTTCTTCATTGGCGTTTCCATTGAACTTCAGTAGCAGGCTGAGGAAGTGAGGCTTGAGCTCGAATGCTTCGGGGGGAACCGCTGGTGCCAACCAACTGTGTATCTCATTCTCCGCTGGGTTGTAGGAATCAACCATTGGTCGGTCGATTCCTCTTGCCGCAGTGATTTGTCCCGTTCTAGCTGTGAGGTCTGCATTTTGCTTTTTGGTTGTGCCGAGGCGATTAAGAATTTGTCTCAACTCGTCCTCATCCGGTGGCTGCTTAGGTGGCATCTTGTCCTCTAGTCCTGGGTATGAAACATGGTCTATGTCAGAGGACAAATCAAGGAAGGGATTCTTACCAAGGCGATGATCTTCCTCGATAAGCTCATATGAGAGGAAAGGGTTGGTTTGAGAGTAACCACCCTGGGTGTGAGGGGACCAGAACTCAAGAGGGCCATGAGTCTGGATGGTCCAAGATGCGCTTGGGCCGGTGAAGAGGAGTTTTGTGGGGGGCTCAAAGAGAGATTGGTGAATAAAGAGTCGATATCCCCCCAGTCACTCATCTTGATTTGGCGAGAAGAATTGGGAGTTCTAAGTGAAGATAGGATTTGACTCCTACCTGAAGAAAACAATTCAATCCAAGACCCTGAGTTCACACTCAACACTGTGAAGGACCCGTAACCGAGTCCAATTAATCTTGTAAATTTTAAATGTGATTTTCAAGCAAGATAGCAAGGATTACGCGACCTAGAGGGAAGTCGCCTCAGAGCTGGATGCGTCTTCCCTGTTTAACCTGTCGCCTAAGATACCACCGGTCCTTCCTTTCTTCGCTCCTATCCCAAGTTGATGGATTCAAAGACCTGCCCCTATCTATTTGCAAGCAGGCGGAGGCTGACAAGTCCGGAACTTCACCCCGGGGTGTTACTGGCAACTTGTTGCGAAGTACTGCAATTTCACCCCTATCTACCTGAGATAGGCGGAGGCTACTTGGTACTAGTCAGTGAACCTTAAAAATTCAACTTGTGATATTTGCTAGGATTAGTCGGAACATGATATGGAAGGCGGGGATTTGGGCTCTGCCTTAAGGTGTTCACACACACCCAAATACCCTCACTCACCCTGAAAACAAGGTCGGGGATTAGTCTCCCGCAAACAGATTTTCCAATTTTATATTTTTTTGGTCAATAATGTTAGCAGTCCCGGTTTTAAGTTAAGTTATCACTTGTTAGTCCAACCACACAGCACGCCTATCGTCCAGTCCCAATTTCCGTTTAAAGTAAGTGTGAAAAACCGAGGGGGAAATCGAGAAAAGTCGATGCACGAAAAACGATGATGCGTATGCTGAGTAGAGAATACTTACAGTGATCCCTTCACTTTTTATGCAGGATGCAAAACAGAATTGAGAATTTTTTACACTATATGCAAATGCAAGCGTCAAAATCCGCTCCTAAACTAGCAGTTCTATTAGCAAAATGAAGCACATGTTGATTTGACTAGTTCTGCGGTCTAGGTGCGTCTTTTAAGTGTATTGTGTGGTCCAAGAAATTTACGAACACAAGCAAATCCTAGAGTGGCTCGAGGAGCCGCTAGTGCAAGCCTAATTTACCATTCAATCCACACAGCACACGGGGACACAGTTTCACTATCTTTACACACGCGAGAACCCAAACGGGAACCGCTGGAAATGATGTGGAAAAATAAAGAAATAAAATTAAAAATACAAGTTCTCTCAAATCACTCAAAAAATTAAAATGTCGAATCTTCAAAGCGTCTTCGACTCCTCGTGTTCCTCGCACAGAAATAAATTGAGGTCAGATAGAGAACGACACAAAAAAATGCAAAAACTAGAAGACAGAAAATATTCACAAGAAAACTGGGGGTCAGACTACCCAGGGATAGAAAATCAAACACTCAGAAATAACTGCAAATTAACCTAAGCCGTGCCTCCCGGCAACGACGCCATTTTGAAATACGTCCCGCTACCCTTGTTAATTCGAGCAAATTAATGTTCAAATTAATTGATATCGTTCGTTGCAGTCGGATAATGAGAGCAGATCAAAAACCACTTTCAATTATAGTCAAATTAATTTCGAGCGACAAAATTGTTTTAACTTGGTTGGAAGTCCAAGGTCGAACTCAGGGAGGCAGCTGTCTCCTTAGGTTGATTCGAAGAAAATTTCCAAGGTTTGATTTTCAGAGGAGATATTTTTGGTCTTTTTCGTATATTTTATGCAAGACACATGCAAAATCTGGCCAAATTACAAGTTAAATCAGAAAGATGGTCAAATTAATTCCAAAAATTATGAAACTTGGCCACCTATGAAATGGGATGAAATTAAGGTCCTCTAATTTTTTTTAGAGTTTTCTGACACTAAATGAATTAACTATGAATTAAAAATGAATGCAAGGTGATTTTGACCAAATTAATTTTAATAAATACCAAATCACACTATTTTCAGATATCAAAATTATCCTGTATAGATCTAAGTGTGAAGAATCCAGGAAAATTAATCAACCTAAATTTCTATGTGAAATGGACCTATTAAAATTTAATTAAGGAAATCACTAAATGATTTATTTAGGCCTCGACATGCATGCAAATGAAGTGATTTTTGGGCACAATGTAAACCTCATCCTTATGTGTATTTTTGAGGATTTTTGGAATCACAGAGGTATTAATATCAATTCAGAGGCATAAATGGGTAAAATATGACAAAATTTCACCAATTTAATAATAATAAAATTCCCTGATGTCATAAAAATTAAACAAGTGTCACATATGAAAGAGAACAAGTTAAGCTACATAATGCAATTTTCGGAATTAAAAATGGATGACAAAATGATAATAAAACAAATGTGCAAATGCAGGGGTATTAGTGCAAAGAAAATAAATGACAAATTCTATGGATGCAATACAGGGACTTGAATGAAATTACCGGGAAGTAAAAGTTTCCTTGATAACTTGCAAAGTGGTGCAAGTGTCCCCTTTGCAAATGCCCATTACTATGTGATAAAACTCCTCTGTTTTGCTTGGCTTGAACGGAGGAAGTTGACGGGCGGTGGCGGCGTCGCGCCTCACGCGGCCGTGAGGGCTGAAGGTGGTCGGCGGCGTGGAGCGCAGTGCGTTGCTCGACCTCGCGTGCGGGCCAAAACGGCGGCTGAGGGGCGCAGACGACGTGGTTGGCCGCGCGTGGAGGGTGGGCCACGCTAGTTGCTGGGCTGGAGCGTGGGGCCGATCAGCGGCTGGCGTTGGCGTGAGGTATCGCGGGGCGGCGCGAGCTGCAGGGGACGGTGGCACGAGGAGGCGGAGCGGCACGACTGCAGGGGATGGTGGCGCGAGGAGGCAGACGTCTGGAGCTCCAAGGGCGCCAGTCACTTGGTCGCGGGAAGGAAGAAGAAGATGGGGTGGTCGGAGATGTTGAAGAGCTAATGCGCGCAAGTAGAGGTGCAGGCGCGATGGTGAGCGACGTGGGTGGATGGGGGAGGTCGCACATAGGCGGAGGAAGAAGAAGAGAAGGAGAGAGAGGACGTGGGGGGAGAAGGCAAGAACAGGGGGATTTCACCACCTCCCATGTTCTTCATGCATTTGTTTAGTTGGACGAAATGTGCGAAAAATTTTCATGAAATTGTTTTGAAAAATTAATTAAAAATCACCGTGGCGTTCGCAACGTGTGATTTATTTGTTGAAGTGCAACTGCTTTGGCGTTTTGATGGATGGAAGATGGTGAATCGAGGAGAGAGAGAATGGGTGTTGAAGAGGAAGAAGAAGAGAGGAAGAAAAGAGAAGAAGAACTTACCAGGAGATGGAGTCGGATGCCTGGGGAAGAGGCTCTTAGTGGAGTCTCAGGTCTTTGCTCGATGCAGCGATAATGCAGAGCTCGAGCAACTCACGCTTGAGCTGAGGTAAGGGACCTTGATCCCTTGGATCTCGCCGGAGGGCCGTCTTCGCTCAACCTTGGTCTCACTGTCACTGAGTATGGATAGGGAGCTCGAGGATTTCACTTGCAGTAGGCGGATGATGATGAATGTGGGAGTGGAGGATAATATAAGGAGGAGGAGGAGGAGTTTGGAGAAGAGATGGAGAAGGTGGAGGGGGTGGGGTAGAAGTTGGAGGTGTCGAGGCTTCCTCCTCCCCAAGGCAAGGATGAGTAGGGTGGAATGGGTAGATGGGGGATGAGATGACACCACTTGGCACGCTCGGATGCGGACATATAACATTTATTTAATTAGTAGCCAAAAACCATGGGGTTGACATGTGGCGACTTCCGCAGCCACCACATGTCGCTCTCAGAAAAATCCAAAGCTAAATGGAAAGAAAAATCAAAAAGACATAATAAAAGGGATTAAATCAAAAAGTGGTTAACACAAAGCTCGTCTCGACGAGATCTACCAATTTCATGAAGGGCCGAAAATCAAATGAGATCATCTGTACAAAATGTATTTTTGGGTGGTACCTCATAGATATAAAATACCGCATTTTATCTTTTGTAATTTTTTTATTATTTATAAAAGATAGAAAAATCAAAATAAAGTTAGAGAAAATACGAAAAGAATATTTACAACTTAATCTAATTTTTTTGGATTTATAATAATGAAGAAAATAAAAGGATAAAAAACTGGGGTAAAACGGTCAATATATACAATATACAAAAGGGGCCCAAAACTCAAGTTTTGCATACGAGCTCCGATTTTAATGAAATTAGTCTTGTTTCGAAGGTCTTTGAATGTATATTACTTTAAAAGTGAGTAGACCTAATTCGAAGTTGTATGAGAGAGATATGTGCATTCTAAGGTTCATGGTTTCAAACTTGGGTTGGGGTTTTATTGGTCAATTTTACAAGCTAGTATTTTTTGATATTTTTCTTTAATTAGTGTTAGTAATATATACACCATCGAGTTGGTTTTATTGGATTCGAAGTTAGTATAAAATATATACAAATAGGTGAAATATGGAGAATATATAGGGGTTTTTTACAGATGAATTTGGCTTCTTATTTAATGCAAATATGAATACTAAAATGCAGATATTATACTTGCATGCATGAATGCTAATTATGCAATATAAGTGGAAATATGCAGCTAATTACTCGGGAATAAAGCTCTATTTTCAACTTTTACAGTGATGAATCACATATTCATCAGCCGCCAGAGGCCACTCTGAAGAAATTTTGTTGTCGTTCGTCTGCCTGAATGATGTCCTCCAGAATCTTGGTCATGGCATAAGGAGAGGACACTTGGAACTTCCTCCTGAGGAATACACCTTCTCCAAATACAGTCTGCCCCCTCACGGAATAAGTATGGATCCTCCCACTGATAGAAATGGATTTTAGACAAGAACCTGTCTATTTTCAACTTCGGCCAATCCTGTGGGATTTTCTTAGTCACGAGATAATTCACGATATCCGCATACCTTGGAAGCGAGGTGATTGACAGATGTGCCTCATCTGAAAAGGTCCCTGTGATTGGTTGCAGGCTCAGCTCAGGAGATTCCAGCTCAGGAAGCCTTGATCAATGGTCAGCTACCGCATTCTTTACCACAGGTTTATCTCTAATTTCAAGGACAAATTCCTGGAGGAGGATCTACCGAATAAGGCGTGGTTTGGCGTCGTTCTTCTGCTGTAGATACCAGATGGCTGAATGGTCAGTGTAGATGAGCACTTTGGATCCGAGAAGGTAGGATCTGAACTTCTCCAAGGCAAAGACTACCGCTAGCTGCTCCTTTTCGGTGACAGTATAGTTTCGTTGGGCTTCATCTAGCGTTCGACTAGCGTAGTGAATTGCAAATGGCACATTATCTTTCCTCTATCCAAGTACATCACCAATGGCATAATCTGACGCATCGGTCATTATCTCAAAAGGCTGAGTCCAGATCGGAGGTTGCAAGACAGGGGCCTGTGTAATAAGTTATTTCAGCTGATTAAAGGCAAGGAGCACACAGTCATCTACAATGAATTCATTCTCCTTACCGAGCAACTCAGTCAATGGTCTTGCCAATTTGCTGAAATCTTTGATGAATCGTCGGTAAAAACCGACATGGCCCAAGAATGACCTGACTTGTTTGATTTTTGTAGGTAGCTCAAGTTTAGAAATTACATTCACCTTGGCTAGGTCAACCTCCATGCCACTTTTAGAAACAACATGACCCAACAGGATTCCTTTGGTTACCATGAAGTTGCTCTTCTCCCACGAGAACACCAGGTTTACTTCATAGCACCTCCGTAAGACTCTATCTAAATAATCCAGACATTGATCGAATGAATCCCCGTAGACCGAAAAATCATCCATAAAGACCTCAAGAAAGTTGCCCACCATGTCGGCAAAAACTGCTAGCATACACCTTTGAAATGTGGCTGGGGCGTTGCAGAGCCCAAACGACATCCGTCTGAAGGCATTCGTACCGAAAGGACAGGTGAATGTGGTTTCTTTTGGTCTTCGGGAGTGATAGCAACTTGGTTATACCCAGAGTATCCATCCAAGAAGCAGAAGTATTCCTTTGCGGCCAATCTCTCCAAGATCTGGTCAATGAAGGGTAAAGGAATGTGGTCCTTCTTGGTGGCGAGATTAAGTCTTATGTAGTCAACGCATACTCTCCAAGAGGTGGGTACTCTGGTTGCGATCTCCTCTCCTTTGTCATTCTTTACAATGGTGATCCCTGATTTCTTTGGCACCACATGCAGAGGGCTCACCCCTTTGCTGTCGGAGATGGGATAAATGAATCCCGCATCACACCATTTCTGGATCTCTTTCATAACAACCTCCTGCAGATTAGGATTTAATCTTCTCTGAAGTTCTCGAGAGGGATTGCAATCTTCTTCCAGGAAAATGCGATGCGAGCATAATGATGGATTGATCCCATGAAGATCCGAAGTTTGTCAGCCTATCGCCTTGCGATTGCATTCAAGAACCTCCATCAGATGAGATTCTTAGTCTTCGGTCAGATGCGCATTGATGATGACCGGGTACATGTTAGGTTCTCCTACAAGAAAGGCATATTTCATGTTGGAGGGCAAGGGTTTCAACTCTGGCGGGGTCTGAGCTACTTCAGAAGTGACTTCTGCGATTAATTCAGGTGGTGATTCTTTCATCTGTTCAGCATCCACCATTCTATGTTCTGCCTCCTCATTCAATTCTTGATAGAATGTTTCAATAATTTCTTCTTCAACACAAGATCCTTCAATAATTTGCTCTCGATTCTAAAGGCACATCACCCCCACGGAAGTCTTATTCAGCGTGTCAGCAAGCTCCTAATCCTGATCGATAAGGGAAAATTCGACTCTGGTCTCCAATCCCTCCTCGAGGCAGAGGAACTCATGGATCTCATTGTCATCCAAGAATAAGTTGGTATCTTGAATTTCTACCAGAAAGTCACAGTCATCAGAATACTCAATCACCCTTGCGCATGATGCAAATGTTCATTCTGTTGGTGCTCCCTCGGGCAGGGTCTCTACTTTGATTATTTCGTTGCCAGCGCCAAAAGTGATTTCTCCAGTCCCATAATTCACCACTGCATTCGACGTCCGCAGGAATGGTCGTCCAAGTATGATTGGGGTAAGGAGCAATGAAGCGGGGACATCCATATCTAGTCTCACAAAATCGATCGTGAACTGCTTTCCCTGAACCGTGACTATCACGTCCTCCAACAGGCCCCTAGGCCTCTTAACTGAGTTGTCTGCGAACTGCAGAATCATTTTTGTAGGTTTGAGCGGTCCTAGCCTGAATTCTGTAAGCAGTGAGGCTGGCATTAGGTTGACAGAAGACCCACTGTCGAGTGGTGTTCGTTCAAATTCCTGCTTAAACATCTGACAATGCACAAGAGGTGCTTCCATACCTGTCTTCTTATCCGCGAGGTTGCTGATGGCATTAACTGTGTCCAATGTGATGATACGCTTTTCGGACTTGCCACCTTTATTTCGGGAATTATGAGGATGAGGCCTGCGCTTGGTCGTGCATGCATCTTTCAACCATTTCTTTACAGTTGGCATGTACTCAAGAGCTTTCATCAATGGCATGTTTAAGACTAATTCTAAATAATTTCTATGATAGTAGGATCAGATAAAGCATTTTTCAAAATTTTCATTTTTTTTTGTTTTTTCATTGCTTCTGGGAAGGGAATATTTACAAAATCTCCACCAATGTCATTCAAAACAGTGTCCATATTGTCGTGTACAGGTAGATGGCAAAAAGGAATAGAATCATCTATAATGTGTGGACCAAAAACGGCGGGCTCGGCTTCAGGTGCTGGCGTTGGACTCGCTGCAGGTGCAAGGTTCTTCCCATCAGGAGCTGGCTCTGTGGCAGGTGCAGACGTCTCGCTGGCCTATCTCCACCGAGGTTGTTGCTATCTTTTTGTGTTTTGTTGTTTTCTTCATTTTTTGTAATTTTCTGGTTGATGGTGCTGCTCCAAAAATACTTCTTGGCCCTTGCGTTGGCCGGGCTGACGATTCCCCGTCAGATGCAAGATGTTTCCCTTCGCCATCGTCGATGGCTGGAGTGTCCTACCGTTCCTGATAGTAACAACATTAGATAAAAAACAATTTAATTCACCTGAATCGGGTCGGACACTGCCGACTACCTGCTCCTTGCGTCGGAAATTGTTAGGGTTCGCTTCGACTTGAGAAGCGAGGGCTGTTTTCGCAGCCGTCAAGTCGTCGATCTTCTGGTTCATCTCAGCCATGTTCTTCATCAACTGTTCAAGGCAGGCAAGGGCCTTAACCGGCACAATCTCGGAAGAATCCCCCTGCTGGGGCCTAGAGTGATGGTATGAAGGGCGAGATTGTGACTGGTATCCCTGTGAGAATTGGCGAGGAGGGTTGGAGGAATACTGTGAGTTCTGCTGGTGATATGGAGTAGCCGGTTGCTGATGATATCCTTGCCCACGATATCCGGACTGCTGAGGACCGTGCTGATAATTCTGCCTCCAGGTGTTACCCTGAGGCAGAGGCTGGTACTGATACGAGGGCTGGAAGGGTCTCCTACCCTGTTGCTGCTGGTGATAGGGCATGTTGCCCATGTTCTGACCCTGAGAATGTCCCTGAGGACATGTCAGCTGCGCTTCATTGTTCCATGCACCATTGATCTCCTGGATCAGTGGCGGGGGTGGAGAGAGATGCTTGGAGTAAGTAGGCTGGGACTCTGGCTGATACACAACGATCTGTGTCTGAGGCTATGGGGGTTGCTCCGGAACCTGCACGTAATACACGTGCTGAATAGGCTGGGGCTGCGGTGGAGTCGACTGAGGGGTTCGGTGCAGTGTAGGCTCCTTCTTCTCAGCGATTGGCTCGGCAGTGGTAGACACAATGTTGCACATGTTGGCATTCAATGCACGTACGAGCTGCTCCAGCTGCTGGGAAATCACATCGAGCTTTTCCAAGACCTGGGTCCTTTTCTCTATCATTGATAATTTTTCGAGGTCCTGCGACCTCTTCTCGATGATGTCCACCTTAGACAGATGGCTCCCGATGATGCTCAAGTTGGAGCTCTCATCCTTGTCTTCGGTATGAGAAGCAATGTTCACTGGCTTGCTGATGGCGGTTGGCACCTTCATGTATGCTCGGGACGAGGATTGCGCGGCTTCTCCTTCAGTCATTTCTTCAAAGACGTTCCACACCACGTCCTCATCCTTGTTAAAGTGGGATCCGCCGCAAGCGGCATCGATGGGATTTTGGCTTTCTAGTATGAGCCCACCAAAGAAGTGTTGTACAAGACTGGTCTTTGGGATTTCATGGTGGGGACATCTCTCCTGGAGGTCCTTAAATCTCTCCCACGCTTCATGAATAGTTTCGTGGGGTTGCTGGCAAAAACTGAAGATACAGGCGCGCATCTGATTCAATTGTCCGAGAGGATAGAACTTGTGGAGAAATGCAAACTTCAGCTCCTCCCAGGTCGTGACTACCTTCCCTAGGTGGTTGACCCAATATAGGGCCTTATCTTGAAGGCTAAAGGGAAAGGCGGTCATCTTGACTACCCTCAAAGGAACTCCAGGGTAGTGAGCAGTAGCACAGATGCAGTCGATCTTCTTGAGATGTATGTATGGCTCCTCAGTGGTATTCCAGTGGGAAGTAGGAAGTAGAGACAAAAACTACGGCTTCAGCTCGAAGTGGGCGTGGATTTGTGGAAGTTGAATCCATTCAGTGATACGGCCCGCTCCAGGATTGTATGTTTGCTTATGCGTCGGTGAAAATACGACAAAACTACGGTGAGCCTCCAAGTAAACAAACACTTGGAAATTGGGCCCGAATGTCCAAGAGTCCGAGGTACATGTATTATTACAAATTAATCAAATGTCCCTCTCTCACCAAAAAGAATAAAAATCTAACTATCCTCTCTCTCTCTCAAGTCCTCCTGCTCTCTCATGTCGGCTAGGATAGAATAGCCGGCTCCGCTTCCCAAGGCTGCGCAGGATCCCCTAGGCGGTCCTCCTCGGTCAGTGGTCCCTCGCAAGAAAACAAGAAAGGGATGTCAGATAGTTCAAAACCAATTATACAATAGAAACAGATAATCAAAAATGGCTAAGTAGATAATAAGGCATAAGTCTATTCTACAAGCTGATGCTCCCCAGCAACGGTGCCACTTGAAAAACGGAAAAGGCGGGAGCCGCTAAGTAATGGTCTGACAGATCAGACTCACTGTCACTGAGGCGACTACTCAGGCCTTCACGTTCATCAACAATCAACCCAAACAATCAATTAAGCAATCAAGACCAAGGATCAAAATTTATTGTACCCTACTAAGAATGTATAGTGGCAAGCAAGTAGGGGTCGAACACGAGAAGCAAAGGAGGAAAGCAGTCTGAGTAAAAGCCAAATGCCCTATGCCTTGTGAACTACATAGCCAAAGTGGACTTTTTGTGGGTTTTAATTTTTAATTTTTTTATTTTATTTTTAATTTTTTATTTTTGTATTTTGATTTTTGATTTTCTAATTTTCTATTTTCTTTTTATATTTTTTATATTTTTATTATTTTTTTAAGTAGAATATATATACAAAGTAAGAAAGAGATAGATAATGTATTTATAAAAATAGGTAAAAATGAGAAAAATTCATGAAATAAAATATTTTTAGACTTTTTATATTTTTCAAATGTTTTTATTATTTTTCTAGATTTTTCTTAATTTTTTGGTATTTTTAAAGATAATAATACTAGTAAACAGTGAAATAAATTGTTGGTCGAAATTAAAATGAGGATGAAAAATATCTAACAGTGTCCAAAATTCTTCAAATTAATTTTAAAATAAAGATAATAAAATAAGGGAAATTCAGAAACTGATATTGTATTTTTAGGACTTTTGTAGAATTTTTAAGATTTTTATGAAGGTTTTTGGGGTTTTCTAATTTTTAGGAGTTTTGTTTTGTATTTTTTAATGATTTTTGGTCTGAAAGTTAAATATACTAAATGACACAAAATGAGATTTTTTAGAATTTTTCAAGAGTTTTAATATTTTTTGGAATTTTCTAATCCAAACAATAGCAAAAATGCATGTTTTTGAATTTTTT
Source organism: Ottelia alismoides (assembly GCA_037367405.1). Classification (NCBI taxonomy): domain Eukaryota; kingdom Viridiplantae; phylum Streptophyta; class Magnoliopsida; order Alismatales; family Hydrocharitaceae; genus Ottelia; species Ottelia alismoides. Next base: position 764,663 of record JAZKJV010009477.1, on the reverse strand, counting down.
ATAAATATAGAAATGCAATAATGCAAATAAAAATATAATGTGAAACTAGGATGCAACAGGAGCTTGGACTTATTTTTGTGGATTTTTTACGATTTTAGAGGTGGATGAAATAAATGAAAACAACAAAAAGAAAAATCAATACTGTAGGGGCATTTACGTCAATATCCAAAAAGTCAAGGGTACAGTTGCAGTTTTTCCAGAAGTTTTTAACTAATAATGAAGTTCTAGGACCATTCACAAATATCTAAATAACCAGGGGCTCTGATGCAAAAACCATAGAGTCACGTACGCAAGGCACGTGACACGCAAGGATATGTTTGTAAATATCAAAAACCTGAGGGGCAATGATGAATACTCATTCATCACTCTTTATTCTTATATTTTAGCTACAAAAACCTTTGCAAATGCATGTATATATTTGTAAATATAAATAATTACCAAAAGCATGCATGGTGTAAAAAGTAATAATTGGCATGTTTTTTGTGCAAAATTAAAAGAATAAAGATTAAAAAGAAAAAGAGGAAATATTTAGAATAAATATTGAGCAACCTAACCCAAGGGAGGGCTCAGCATGGGCCTGGCCGCATAAAAGCCAAAGTAGAGGGAGATAGGGGCAGATGTGTGTAAATATACCTATAAGTATAATAAAAATATTTTCCTCCAAAAATAGAATAAAATTGGCTTCTAAATACTTGTATATATTCATAAATATAAAATCAAGATAAAAAAAGAAAAAAATCAAAAAGAAAATAAAAATAGATCACTTGTACACATCCACCATGTACATACAACCACATCCACATTTATTTTACCCTATAAATAAATAAAGTAAAAATTCCAAAAATTTTGTAAATATTCTACTTTTTATGTTGTAAATAAATAAAATAAAAACAACAAAAACAAAAATAAAAAGAACAAAATTAAAAATCAAAAATAATATTGTAAATATACCATGTACAAAGATGTATATACCTATTTATTTAACTATTGTATATAAATAATAAAAATAAAATAAAAATACCCTTTTATTCCTTATTTTATGCTATAAATAAATAAAATATAAAATAGGAATAAAAATGCACAAAAATAACAAATTAAAAATCAAAAATTAAAAATACATATTGTATATATACCTATATATAGCTATATTATGTAAATACCTTATTTTTATTTTGAAAAATTAATTAAAAATCACTAAAAATAGAAAAAAAATAAAACAAAAATATTTCATGTTTTGAGTTTTTACTAAATCGGCCATTTGTTATTTTTAATTCAATTTCTAAATATTTTCTGACATGGTTGATTCCCATTGGTCCACGGGGGTTGTTGACCGCCCGGTCAACTCCCCCCTGTAAACCACTTCCCACGGATCTGGTTCGCGGACCCGACTTCCCCCATTTATTCCCGCCAGACTCGATCACCATTTAGCCTAACCCAAGGTCCTAATCACTCCCCAAGTATCCGGGACTCTCGCCCGACATTGATCCTAGGGATCCGTGCTCAATCGAGCTGGACCCGAGCCCTTCTTCCCGTCTCCCACCATACATAAGCCGAGCTCCGCCACCCCATTTCCCCATCTTTGGATCATTTGCTTTCCATCCAGTGACCTCCATCGTCTTGGCAAAGGTGACAGCTCGCCCCAGAGGGTGTTGCAGCGAGGAGAGAGCAAGGAGCCATCGATCCGCCTAGCTCCCGCCGCCGTGCGCCGCCAGAAGGTAGCACCGTAGCCTCAGACGCCGACAGTCCTCGAGGCAAGGACCCAGAGCACCCCCAGCTCGCCCACAGTCGACTCGACCACCTAGGTAGCTTAGGTTCTTTCCCTTTTTCTTCAATTTCGAGTTTCCCCCAATCTTCGCCGTCGCCGACCATCTCCGATTCCGGCCACACCCACCGTCCATTCGATCATCGGACCCTTCCACCACATTCGCCTCCTTCCCGCGCACGTTCTACGCCCCTCCATTCGACCCAGCTCGCACAGGAGCTGGGGATTCGAGCTCCTCCGTCTACCTCTCGCCGGAACTCGGCCGCCCCGCCTCACCGACCACCGTCACCCCTCCTAACGGGGTTGAGGCAATTTGCCCTCGACCCGCGAGTTTGCTGGTGCACTTTGCAGGGTCATCCGAGCCCATCTGAGGGCTTCGACCATCTGGTCCAGCAGCTTCACCTCCTCCCACTACGCCTGAGCTCCTCGGAGCTCCGTCGGACCATCGAAGATCATCATCGGACGCGGGAGGCTAAGGCGAAGCTTCCTCGATCATCAGAAGAACCCGCGGAGGCTCGGAGCGTGCGTACTGGGCCGGCGAAGTTTGCCGGCCACTTGTTCTTCGAGGACCTCCAGCAGTCGTTAGATCAGCCACCAGCTCCAGTTTCAATCTCCACCGTCCATTCGAGGAGCAGCCATCACCGTCGATCCTCGGAGGGTTGATCCGCACCGTCCGATGGCCGAGGTTTAGCCACAGCGCTTTCCCTCTGTTCGATCCCCCAGGTGGCGAGGCCCTGACCGTCCGATCAGCCCGAGGAGTCTAGCGTTGGGGTGCCACCCGTTCTTGACCGTTCGATTCACCACGTGGCAGCCATCCGACCCTCAGATTTAATAAAGGGTAATTTATTCCTTAGGCCCTTAGATTTAGTATAATTTCCTTTTAGCCCTGTAAATATTTGTTGCATTTTATTTACGTTGGTACATTTGCACTTTGAACCCTGTCTTGTTTGTTATTTGCATTTATACCCCCGCCTGTAGTGTGTCACGTGCTTCGGCACGTGCTCTCATGGGATATTTGCATTGATGCCCTTGTAGTTCCTGGATGTTATGAAATGAATGAATATTTTTGGATAATTGCATTTCTACCCCTGTGAGTGTGGAATTGGCGCATGTGCGTTATATTTTTGGGTATTTTACAACAAGCCCCCTGGACTTTTAATACATGTTATTATTTAGTCCATGGAACTTGTTTTTATTGCAATCAGGTCCCTGAGTGCCCCAGACACGCGCCTCGTGCGTGACTTCGTGGGAATTTTGCACAGGACCACCTGGAACTTTGGATAATTGCGTACAAGTCCCTGTGCATTGTACCTAGGTTTTAATTTTTAATAAAATATTGAACTTACTCCAAATTCAATGAAAATTGGACACATGGCTCCTGCCATGTTGTAAAATTTTCTAGAATTTTTGGGGACATTTTTACTTTTATTTGATATTTTTAAAAAATAAAAAACACCCTTTTCCCTTACTGCTTGATTTAAAAATTCACAAAAAAATACTAAAACTCACATAAAAATTATAAAAAAATTAGCTACTGTTTATTTTACCTTGCTGATTTTCTGACCATGTTTGGCCATTTTTCATTACATAAAACTCTTAAAAATTGAAAAACATCTAAAAACTCATAAAAATTGTAATAATTAATCTAAAAACCCAAAAATAATAATTAAGGTGCCTAAACTTTCCTTGTTTCTTTCTCTTTAAAAGAAATTTACCTCCAGCTTATTGGAGAGTTTTTGATATTTTATCTAAGCCCCTCAAGCTCGGCTGGACAGTACCTTCATTTTCTTGCATTGTTTTATTTTTAGAAAATTAAATACAAATCAGAAAAATACCAAAAATTCACTAAAAACAGTAAAAATCATAAAACACACAAAAACATTTTTATTGGAATTTTTGATTGACTTTTGATGCATTAAATAATTGTTTGAATTGGCTTGTTTTACATGTTTCTTTATTTTCTTAATTAATTAAAAAATCCAAAAAAATAAAAACAACTAAAAATCCACCAAAAATACCTTTTATTTTATTTTATTTTTGAGACTACTTCGTAGGCTATAAGGCCATCACGTGCTCCCTGAGTCCGACCATGGTCGCTATACCAGGCTAATCTAATAGCCAGGACCGCTATCGATTTTATTTGATTTTGATTTTATTTTGGTGGTCTGAACTTCATTTTCTTGATTGAGCCGAGGTTCTCATTGATCCGGGTCGCAACGACCCGAATGATATTTTGACCTGATCCGGATTAGTGGGATTTTGGCTCATCAGAATGGCGCCGTTGCTGGGGAGCACGGCTTAGTAGTTTTTCTTTATTTTTGATTTTCTTTTCTGCGGCTTTCCGCGGCTCTTTCTGAGTCCACGGCTTTTCGCGGCTTTTTGTTTCTCTTTTATTTTTGCTTTATTTCGTTTTATTTTATCTTCTTTTATTTTTGTCTTTGTTTGATTTCTGTTTGATTGATTTTATTTGCCATTTTGCACATATACCCTAGTTTAAATTTTCTGCTATTATTTGATTATCATTCTTGGTTTGACCCCTTGTCTTCTTTCTTGCGAGGGCCCGAGGACCGAGGCGGTAGCTTTCGAGAAGTCGGTGCAACCGCGGGACTTGGAGGTGGCTCCCTTCTGTACGGAGCCGCAGGAGAGCGTGAGAAAGAGGCTGAGCGGGCGAGGATTAGTTTAGGTTTATTTCTTTCATTAGAACTGTTGTAATAATACAGGTGCAGACACTTTGGACTTGGACTTCTTTCTCGGGTCTGTTTCGCCGAGCACCGGTGTGCTCGGGGGACCCGGTAGCTAGTTTAGATTTTTTGCGGCTTTTTCGCGGCTTTTTGTTTTTTCGCTGCCTTTTACGGTTTTCTACGGTTCTTCTCAATCCCCTAGATTTAGGATTTTCTTCTTGACTGTGCTGTAATTAGTAGGATCCCCACACTTAATTGATTGCCTGTTCCTATAGAGCGATTAATTGGACCTACTAATAAATACTAATAAAAATAACTGACTCACTCCCTTCGTAGACTACGTGCCGTAGCCTGCCCTGCCAAGCGCTGCTCCTGAACCCGATGTGTCGGGAGGAGGAGGGGTAGACCGAGACCGGACCCTTTGGCTTGAAGGATCGGTGACCAGTTAGACGGTTCTTCGAGTAGAATTGCCTGTTTAGGACTCGGTTTTCACCGCTGCACCATATAGGTAGTTTCTTTCAGTCTTTACATTTCTGCGCGGATCACTTGCATGTAGAGTGCTGGAGACAGGTACACATTTCTATCTTTGCATGCATCATTGATTTCATCGCGCATCGGCTTTTTCATCTTCTCCCCCCTGTTTTTGACTTAATAATCAGGAGAACCAAAAAATTTGTTAGGCCTTTTGTTTTTATTGAAAAATATTAAAAAGAAAAACCATAAAATTGGGACTGTTTAAGCTATTGGCCCTAAAAGACACCTGATCTAAAAATTTGTCTTGGGGAGAGCAACCCCCTCATTGATTGATTTGCTTGTGCGAGAGAGTGACCCGTTCACTAGGTAGAGCCCTCCGGTGCTATTCCCGACTGATTACCGACTCTTTCGTACGGGACAGTCGGTTGGGGTAGCATCGGGTATCCTAGCAGGTCACGTAATCGCTCTGATATTTTGTTTGTTCATCAAAATAAAATTGGACAAGATAATTTGATCGAACTTTCACGGTCTTCAGCTCGCATGTGTTGGTGAATAGAGGGGTTTTTATTCTGATTATAGTTTCTCCAAATCCCATCCGCCTTACTCGCTACATCACGATGATGGGTAGACGATCTCTTAGGCAGCCTCTGGCTGCACCGCTTTCGGGCGCGTCTACCCGTTCATCTAGGTTGGCTCGTGAGAGCCGAGACCAGCTCTCCTAGCCCGAGTATGATTCCGCCTTGTTCCCCTTCGACCCCCTTTCTTTCGGTTCCGAGAGACATGAGCCAAAGGAGAGATTAGCAGATTTATCAGCACCTGAGTTTGGCTCATTTGGTTTTGCAGACGCCATGGACGGCAGTTCAGAGGATCGCTCCCGAGGTCCACAACCTAAGCACTTTGTGTTGGAACAGGGCGCGATCAACTCCACCCTGATCGCCTCCTTCGAGACCGTTCAGCAGCAGTTGAGGGATCAGGGAGCATTCATGCTTGATATGAGGAGAGAGATGGAGCAGATGAGAGCAGAGAGAGAGGAGCGGAGAGACGGGCCGAGGATCCCAGATGATGCAGATGCAGCAGCCGCAGCAGCAGCCGCAGCAGCCGCCGCAGCAGCAGCAGCCGCCGCAGCTGCGGTAGGAGGACCACCGAGACTGATGCGGGAGTTGCACAACCCCGGATCTACACAGATGCATCATTGGGTCATGCTACCAACGATCGTAGGGGACTTCAAGTCCCCCCCGAACACCTTGCAGTTACTCCCCCGCTTCCACGGGCTCGCCACGGAGGAGCCCCATCTCCACCTCCAGGAGTTCCTCATGATTTGCAGCACTGTCCACGACCGTCAGGTGGACCAGGACACTATTCGGATGATTGCCTTCCCCTTCTCTTTGACAGACAGAGCAGCCACCTGGCTGAAGCATCTGGGGAAGTTTGTTTACACTTGGGAGCAGCTCCGCACCGAGTACTTACACAAGTACTATCCACTCGGGAAGACCAATGCAGCGAGAGCCCTCATCAGCAACTTCTCCATGCTCCCCAACGAGCAGTTCCATGAGGCATGGGAGAGGTTCCGAGAGCTGACTGATCGATGCCCGCACCACGATATTTCCAAGCCCAAGCTTGTGTAGAGCTTTTTCAGCGGGCTGACACCAGAGCTCCAGGGCTTGGTGAATGCTTCTTGTGGCGGGTCTTATTTCGCCAAGGATCACGACCAGGTCTGGGCCATCTACGAGGAGATGGCCGAGAACGACATGGTGATGTCCCAGACCTGGTTGTACACTCAGGGCAGACCCCAACAGCCAGGACCCATGTAGTACCAGAGGATAGCACGGGTCGACGCCGGTCCATCTAGTTCGTCCGCAGTAGAAGCAGCACAGGCAGAGTCGTCAGCTGCGGACATGGGTATCATTAGCGAGAAGTTGGATCGGATGGAGCTGATAGAGAAGAAGCAGTGCCAGGGCAACACTCAGATGGAGCAGATGGCACAGACTCTGAGCAACATGAAGACCCAGCTCATGTGTCTCCAGGAGGCACAGACGGCTTCCCAGCCCCGTCTTCAGTCGTGAGGCGATCACGGCAGCAGCAGCAACTCATCCCAGCACTCCAGCTCACAACAGCAGCCTAGACAGGTTCACCTTGTACAGGCGGAGCCGTACCAGCAGCTGCAGCCCACCTACCAGTCACCACCATCTCCAGACATGCAGATGGTGGTATACCAGCCTGATCAGCCTCTGGCAGTACTCCCGCCAGCCCATTACGATGCAGAGCCTTGATGGATGTCAACGGGATTTGGTATGACCGCCCTCATCCTGGAATCCGACGAGACCATCTCGGATTCAGGTGGGGGAACGGAGGTACCCAGCCCCAGCAGCAGCCATCTGGTCAGGGAGGCCAGTACAGCCAGCAGAGAGAGCACCGCCCGCAGCAGCAGGCCCCAGTCTACCCTTCACAACAGCAGTCGTCCTATGGTCTTCGTCCCTATCAGCAAGGACAGTCTTGGAGGCGTGAGTAGCCTCACCAGCAGCAGCATCCACCACACCCATACCCCTCTCAGCAGCAGCAGCACCAGTTCCAGCAGCCTCATTACCAGAGAGGCTACCCGTCGGGCTCCCACGAGAGCCCCGCTTTGGATGACATAGCCCGCCTCCTCACGGATCAGCAGGCCACTTTCAGACGGGAGATGGACGAGTTCCGCCAGGAGATGCAGGACATAGTGAGAGGGAAGGCCGCTATCCCTGCCCAAATCGAGCCGAACCCCAACAGCCTGAAGCGGAAGTCTGAGCAGGTAGCTTACACTGAGCATGCCACTCCTAGTGATCCATTTGATGATATGTCTACAGACCTTTTTGATGTTGATTTTGTCACACTTAGGAGCGGTAGAATGCCAGCAGGCGGCGCCTCGTCTGAGCGACATCATGAGGATCCACCTAGAGCACCAAATGGGGAGGAGGAGAGCGGTACTGAGGCCGCTTGAGATGATGCCGGTGTTACTGAGGCCACCCGGGATGTCGAGCCAGAGCGCGGTACTGAGGCCGCGAGACGTCCAGTTGATCCAGCCACTGGTGGTACAGAGGCCACCAGAGTTCATGTAGAGAGATCTGTTGTTTTTCCTTCACCTGATGTATCTCAGAACCATGTTGTGAATAAAGGAAAAGGTTTGGTTTTTTCTGGTCCCACTCTGGTGCTTGATGTATGTGTGGATCCGGCCGTCGAGCCGTCTAGACCTTTTCCTAGTCCTTCATCTGAGAAGGACCCAGTGATCCCCTTCCCTAGAGCCTTTCAGATGGGGAAGGGGAAGAAAACAGAAAATCGCAAAAAGAGAGATCAGGAAGAGTTCAGCTAGCAGATGATAGATCGTTTCCATATCCAGCTGACTCTTCAGGAGGCTTTGCAGCACATTCCCCTTCTTCAGCGTTCGTTGAGAGACAGGACTACAGTCAGGAGGAAGAAGAGGAACCACCACTCAGAGATCCATGCGTTGACGAAAGCCACGTGCTTCGCGATTCAGAACCGTCTGCCGGCCAAGAGGCCAGATTCAGGGGTCCCGTATGTCATATGTCACATTAGAGAGCAGAGGTTCGACCGGACTCTATTAGATAGCGGATCGTCTATCAACCTCCTTCCGGCAGCCCTTCTCGACCGCTTCGAGTTGGGCACTCTTAGACAGAGCAGGACAGTCCTTCAGTTTGTTGATCGATCTGTCAAGAGGCCGAAGGGTTGTTGCGAGACGTTGTCGTCACTATTCAGGGTCTGCAGTTCCCCGTGGACTTCGTAGTGTTGGACATGGAGATCCCTGATTCAGTGACCGATACCCCCATCATTCTCGGTCGTCCGTTCTTGGCCACAGCCAAGGCGGTGACTGAACATGATAGCAGGAAGGTATACTTTCGCGTCGAGGGCAAAAGTGTACAAATAGAGACGGTCGAGGACTACAGAGCCAGAGACAGATCATGCTCAGAGACCACTTCAGATACAGAGCAGCTGACAGAGGCAGGGCTAGAGATCCACCAGGACTGTGATTTTATGATCACAGACGATGAGGCAGTATGGGCAGAACCAGCAGCACAGGCCATCCTCTCATTTTCAGACACCGCTGATGCAGAGATGACAGCAGAGGAGAGCCTGGAGAGCACATTACTAGTTCAGGATACTTCAGTGGCAGCAGAGCAGGTTCTTTACCGCAGCACGGATTTTTGTGATGATGGTGGTGCTGATGCCACCTTGTTTGATGCAGATCCCTCAGATTCAAAGTCTGATTGGGCAGATTGCGAGGATTATATGCCAGACCGGAGTCCTACTGAGCCTACAACTGAGGAGGAGGTAGATGCCGAGCAGATCAGAGACAGTTCAGTTGAGCAGCCTTCTTCAGATCCAGTTTGCGAGAGTACGTTCTCATTCTCCCAAACAGATTTGGCAGCATACACACGGCTTCTTTCGAAGACAGATTTGCCAGCACCCAGCTGTCCAGAGCTGAAGCCGCTCCCTACTTCGTTGAAGTATCGATTCCTTGCGGGTGAGCCTGAGATGTACCCAGTCATCATCTCCACTGATCTGACTGGAGAGCAAAAATCCCGTTTGATGGGGGTTCTTGAAAAGAACCGCAAGGCTATCGGATGGAGCGTAGCAGATCTCCAGGGGATTAGTCCAGCCCTGTGATCCCACCATATCTATCTCGAGGATGAGGCGAAGCCGTCGCGTGAGTTCCAACGGCGGCTGAACCCGAATCTGAGAGAGGTTGTCATGAAGGAAATCTCGAAATGGTGGAGCGCCGATTTTATCTATCCCACTTCCGACTCCAAGTGGGTCAGCCCCTTGCATGTGGTGCCCAAGAAGACGGGCATCACGACTGTAATCAGTGAGTCAGGAGAGGAGATTGCTACACGAGTACCCACTTCTTGGCGGGTCTGCGTTGACTACAGGAGACTCAACCAGGCCACCAAGAAGGATCATTTTCCCCTGCCTTTTATTGACCAGATCATTGAGAGACTGGCAGGGAAGAGCCATTATTGTTTTCTGGATAGGTACTCGGGCTAGAACCAGGTGGCCATCGCTTTTGAGGACCAGGAGAAGACCACCTTTACCTGTCCCTTCAGCACATACGCCTTCTGATGCATGCCATTTAGGCTATGCAATGCCCATGCGACTTTTCAGAGATGCATGCTGTCAATCTTTTCGGACATTGTAGGGGAGTGTTTGGAGGTCTTCATGGATGATTTCTCGGTTTACGGCGACGGATTCGGCTCCTGTCTTGACTGCCTAGACCGAGTACTCCAGCGATGTATAGATGTCCATTTGGTGTTGTCTTGGGAGAAGAGTCACTTCATGGTGACTCAAGGGACGGTGCTTGGCCACATCATCTCCAACAGGGGCATGGAGGTTGATCCGGCTAAGGTTGATGTCATTAGAAAACTCGCACCGTCGTCCAATCTGAGGCAATTATGGTCATTCCTGGGGCACGTCGGTTTCTTCCGACGATTTATTCATGATTTCAGCAGGATTGCCTGGTCGTTGACTGACATCTTGACGAAAGACATCGAGTTCCTTGTCGATGACAAGTGACTTTTGTCCTTTGAGACTCTCAAGCAGAATGTTATAGAGGCTCCTGTTCTCCAGCCGCCTGATTGGTCTCTCCCATTCGAGATCATGACGGATGCCTCCAATTTTGCCGTGGGGGCCGTGCTGGGACAGAGGAGGGATGGAGTCCCCTTTGCTATCCACTACGCTAGCCGCACATTGGATTCTACCCAGCGGAATTATACAGTCACAGAGAAGGAGATGCTAGCCGTAGTATTCGCCCTAGATAAGTTCAGATCTTACATCATTGGATCTAGAGTGACCTTGTACACTGATCACACCGCCATCCGATACCTCATGGCAAAGAAGGATGCCAAGGCCAAACTGACTAGATGGATCCTTCTACTCCAGGAGTTCGACATTGAGATCAAGGATAAGCCTGGAGTCAAGAATGTGGTGGCGGATCATCTCTCCCGTTTAGAGCAACCTGAGGAGTCCGAGCATATTGATCCCATTTGTGAGACCTTCCCAGATGAGGTGATTCTTGCTATCGCCTCACTCCCATGGTATGCCGATTTTGTGAACTTTCTCGTTGCTGGGAAAGTCCCACAAGATTGGACCAGACAGAGGCTTGAGACCTTCCTTGCCAAGGCCAAGTCCTACCACTGGGAGGATCCCATCCTTTACCATGAAGGAGGGGATAGCGTCTGGCGTCGGTGCATTCCTCAGGAGGAACACCATAGCGTCCTCACTTACTGCCACAAGCTTGAGGCAGGAGGACATCATTCTGGGAGGAGAACGGCACAGAAAGTGCTCCAATCCGGCTTGTGGTGGCATACCCTCTTCAAGGACTCTGATGAGTTCATGAAGAGGTGTACTGACTGTCAGAGGATGGGCACTTGTGGACAGCATGATATGATGCCGATGCAGCCCATTCACTTCTGTGAGGTTTTTGACGCATGGGGCATCGATTTCATGGGTCCATTCCCTAAGAGTCAGGGATTTGAGTACATTCTGTTGGCCGTAGATTATGTTAGTCGTTGGGTTGAGGCTATCCCCGCCCGAGCCGCTGATGCGAGGACAGTTTGTAGATTTTTGAGGAAGCACATCATCACGCGGTTCGGGGTACCTCGAGTATTGATTTCAGATGGGGGTCTCATTACATCAACGACCAGGTGAAGGCCCTTGCTAGCGAGTTCGGTATAGACCATCGTGTTGCTACACCTTACCATCCACAGACGAATGGTCTAGCCGAGGTGTCGAACAGGGAGATCAAGACTATATTGCATAAAGTCGTCCGCCTTGACCGAAAGGATTGGTCACAGCTTTTGGACTTGGTCTTGTGGGCATATAGGACGTCTTTCAAGACACCATTGGGCACATCTCCCTTTCGCCTCGTATATGGCAAGCCGTGCCATTTGCCTGTTGAGCTGAGACACAGGTCACTTTGGGCAGTCACTGAGGTACTTATGGATCCAGATGGTGTAGGAGACCAGAGGAGGGCAGAGTTAACAGTCCTGGAGGAGTTGAGAGATACCGCCTTCTCAAACAGCCTACATTATAAGGAGAGAGTGAAGGAGTGGCATGATTCTCACATCAGCCACAAGCATTTTGAGCCTGGACAGAGAGTATGGTTGTTTGATGCGAGGCTTCGCCTATTTTCAGGGAAGCTACAGAGCAAGTGAAAGGGACCTTACCTGGTGAGAAAGGTACATGACAACGGTAGCATTGATATATCCGAGTTGTCTTCTGAGAGTACCTTTCGAGTGAACAGCCAGCGGCTCAAGCCATTTCTAGATCATGAGCCGCGGGTCATTGACGTTGCCCCGATTCATTTTGCGTGAGATGTGGTCTTTTGACTCACATCTATTGCATCTCACGCCTGATTTTCACTGATCTTCCGACCTATATAGATCCAGTTGTCCATATCATCACATTCTTTAGTCCCACATCCCTTTCTTCATCTTTTGCTTAGGGTGTACTTTACCCTAAGTATAGGGGGGATGTAGGACCTTTGAGTTTCCTTTTGCTTCTTTCTACCCCTGATTTTGTTGCCTATACTTAGGGATATTTTACCGTAAGTATGGGGGGGTAGACCATGTACATTCTCCACTCGGTTTTCCCTTAGTGTATAGCCTGCTATACTTAGGATTACTTGATCCTAAGAATAGGGGGAAAACCCGAGATCTTTTTGACTACTCTATTCATTCATTCGTCTTTGTATATAGCCTTCCTTTTCACTTCCCTATACATAGCACGAGTTATGTCTTCTTCATCGCTCTTGACTCTGAGGACATCGTTCGAGCTAAGTATAGGGGGGTGTGTATATATTTCATATATACTTTAGCCATAACTCGTAGATTGTGTGAGTGTGTTAATAAATAAAATGGCTAAAAACCCTAAAAACCACAAAAATTAAAATTTTTTCATGTATATAAACATTCTTTTATTTTCACATAAATAGCTAGAGTACAAATTATTTTTGTAAAAATGATTTCAAAAATCTTTTGTGTAAAGTTTGTGTAAATATTTTCTTATCAAAATTATGTATATAGTACAAAATTTTTCCAAAATGTTTTGAAAATCAAAAGTTTGCAAAAATCTTGTGTAAATGTGTGTAAATACTTTTGCAAAACTTGCACTTCATGCATCATCCATTCATGATTTCAAAACATTTTTCAAAAATTTTGCATGGTTGTAAAATTTGTGTAAACAACATCTTTTGTATATATGTATATAGTTTTTCTGGATTATAGTTGACATTTAAACTAGCCTGGAATCAAGTTGAGAAATGGAGCTCGATTAAGATCTTAATCCACCTAATTTCTAAGAGGAACCTTATAGGGCTTAGGTTTAAGGCTTTTCAGGTCGATGGTGACTTAATTCTTTAAGTCCACTAGGCTATGATCACATGTCATCTCAATGAGCCTAAGTAGAGCACTTAACACCAACACATGACTCATATAGACAATGTCTTTACTTGGACACCAGCACTTTGCACCGAGCTCTCTACGGATGAGGTGGTGAGGAGGCAGTCTTCCTTGACTTGGGGTAGCATATGAGGGTAGTAATTCTAGGCGGAACCTCTCTTCTTCTTTTAGTGAAGGAAGTGCGTCTCAACTTGGTCTGGTTGCCATGAGGTCTAACGACGGGAGTTGTGGGATGCAATAAAGCTTCAAAAGAGGTATAGTCTACTGGCTCAAGAGGAAAAACTCCTTGTATATATGTTGCACATGTATATGTTGTATAGATGCACTTGAAAAAAAACGCAAAAAGAAAATAACTCCAAAAAAGTGGTGGGTCTGAGAGAAAATGATAATCCCACCGGAGTATGTATATAGAGTGCAATAAGCAAAGCTTGAGATTCATGATCCACCTTATATAGCTTGCAGCAGGGAGACTTGGCTACACTAGTCGAGCTTTCAAGGATACATGGCTACACTGGCCATGGTCCATTCTCTTCTTCCTCCTCTTCTTGAGCCGGTTGAACTTGAACTTAGAAGCGAATACCCCTCTCCTCGAGGAAAGAGTGGCCACATTGAGGTCATAGAGTTACCTTGTTGGGGAGGGTTGTCAAGTTTCCATTTCTGAGGTGGAGAGCTTATACCTCACATTCACAGGACAAGGAAAGATTCATGGTCTTCAGGGTTTGTGTTTGATGACTTGTTCTGATCTGGAGCATTGAGGAGTCTTGATTAGAGATTAGTGGAACTTAGAGGCTGTTGAGTTTTAGTCTTAAGTCCAAATAAGGTTCCGACACATTAATAATCCAAAGATCTGATTAAGCTCCATAATTCAATTTAATGAAGGCAAGTTTAATAATCAACCTTGATCCATGTACATTCTTCTCTTTTTCATTTTCTTTTTCTTTCTTCTTTTTCACTTCTTTTTCAATAAGTGTTTGCTAAGGGACTAGCAAAGTTAAGTATAGGGGGGTGATGAATACTCATTCATCACTCTTTATTCTTATATTTTAGCTACAAAAACCTTTGCAAATGCATGTATATATTTGTAAATATAAATAATTACCAAAAGCATGCATGGTGTAAAAAGTAATAATTAGCATGTTTTTGTGCAAAAATAAAAGAATAAAGATTAAAAAGAAAAAGAGGAAATATTTAGAATAAATATTAAGCAACCTAACCCAAGGGAGGGCTCAGCATGGGCCTGACCGCATAAAAGCCAAAGTATAGGGAGATAGGGGCTCATGTGTGTAAATATACCTGTAAATATAATAAAAATATTTTCCTCCAAAAATAGAATAAAATGGGCTTGTAAATACTTGTATATATTCATAAATATAAAATCAAGATAAAAATAGAAAAAATCAAAAAGAAAATAAAAATAGATCACTTGTACACATCCACCATGTACATACAACCACATCCATATTTATTTTACCCTATAAATAAATAAAGTAAAAATTCCAAAATATTTGTAAATATTCTACTTTTTATGTTGTAAATAAATAAAATAAAAACAATAAAAACAAAAACAAAAATAAAAAGAACAAAATTAAAAATAAAAAATTATATTGTAAATATACCATGTACATAGATGTATATACCTATTTATTTCACTATTGTATATAAATAATAAAAAGAAAATAAAAATACCCTTTTATTCCTTATTTTATGCTATAAATAAATAAAATATAAAATAGGAATAAAAATGCACAAAAATAACAAATTAAAAATCAAAAATTAAAAAGACATATTGTATATATACCTATATATAGCTATATTATGTAACTACCTTATTTTTATTTTGAAAAATTATTAAAAATCACTAAAAAATAGAAAAAAATAAAATAAAAATATTTCATGTTTTGAGTTTTTACTAAATCGGCCATTTGTTATTTTTAATTCAATTTCTAAATATTTTCTGACATGGCTGATTCCCATTGGTCCACGGGGGTTGTTGACCGCCCGGTTTCCCCCCGTGGACCACTTCCCACGGATCTGGTTCGTGGACCCGACTTCCCCCATTTATTCCCGCCAGACCCGATCACCATTTAGCCTAACCCAGGGTCCTAATCACTCCCCAAGTATCCGGGAATCTCGCCCGACATTGATCCTAGGGATCCGTGCTCAATCGAGCCGGACCCGAGCCCTTCTTCCCGGATCTCCCACCATACATAAGCCGAGCTCCGCCACCCCATTTCCCCATCTTTGGATCATTTGCTTATTACCCAGTGACCTCCATCGTCTTGGCGAAGGTGACAGCTCGCCCCAGAGGGTGTTGCAGCGAGGAGAGAGCAAGGATCCATCGATCCGGCGAGCTCCCGCCGCCGTGCGCCGCCAGAAGGTAGCGCCGTAGCCACGGACGCTGACGGTCCTTGAGGCAAGGACCCAGAGCACCCCCAGCTCGCCCACAGTCGACTCGACCACCCAGGTAGCTTAGGTTCTTTCCCTTTTTCTTCAATTTCGAGTTTCCCCCAATCTTCGCCGTCGCCGACCATCTCCGATTCCGGCCACACCCACCGTCCATTCGATCATCGGACCCTTCCATCACATTCGCCTCCTTCCCGCGCACGTTCTACGCCCCTCCATTCGACCCAGCTCGCACAGGAGCTGGGGATTCGAGCTCCTCTGTCTACCCCTCGCCGGAGCTCGGCCGCCCCGCCTCATCGACCACCGTCACCCCTCCTAACGATGTCGAGGCAATTTGCCCTCGACCCGCGAGTTTGCTGGTGCACTTTGCAGGGTCATCCGAGTCCATCTGAGGGCTTGGACCATCTGGTCCAGCAGCTTCACCTCCGCCCACTCCGCCTGAGCTCCTCGAAGCTCCGTCGGACCATCGGAGATCATCATCGGACGCGGGAGGCTAAGGCGAAGCTTCCTCGATCATCAGAAGCCCCAGTGGAGGCTCAGAGCGCGCGTACTGGGCCGACGAAGTTCACCGGCCACTTGTTCTTCAAGGACCTCCAGCAGCCGTTAGATCAGCCTCCAGCTCCAATTTCAATCTCCACCGTCCATTCGAGGAGCAGCCATCACCGTCGATCCTCGGAGGGTTGATCCGCACCGTCCAATGGCCGAGGTTTAGCCACAGCGCTTTCCCTCCATTCGATCCCCCACGTGGCGAGGCCCTGACCGTCCGATCAGCCCGAGGAGTCCAGCGTTGGGGTGCCACCCGTTCTTGACCGTTCGATTCACCACGTGGCAGCCATCCGACCCTCGGATTTAATAAAGGGTAATTTATTCCTTAGGCCCTTAGATTTAGTATAATTTCCTTTTAGCCCTGTAAATATTTGTTGCATTTTATTTACGTTGGTACATTTGCACTTTGAACCCTGTCTTGTTTGCTATTTGCATTTATACCCCCGCCTGTAGTGTGTCACGTGCTTCGACACATGCTCTCCTGGGATATTTGCATTGATACCCTTGTAGTTCCTGGATGTTATGAAATAAATGAATATTTTTGGATAATTGCATTTCTACCCATGTGAGTGTGGAATTGGCGCATGTGTGTTATATTTTTGGGTATTTTACAACAAGCACCCTGGACTTTTAATACATGTTATTATTTAGTCTAGGGAACTTATTTTTATTGCAATCAGGTCCCTGAGAGCCCCAGACACGCGCCTCACGCGTGACTTCGTGGGAATTTTGCACCGAACCCCCTGGAACTTTGGATAATTGCGTACAAGTCCCTTTTTACTGTACCTAGGTTTTAATTTTTAATAAAATATCAAACTTACTCCAAATTCAATGAAAATAGGATACATGGCTCCTGCCATGTTGTAAAATTTTCTAGAATTTTTGGGGACATTTTTTCTTTTATTTGATATTTTTAAAAAATCAAAATCACCCTTTTTCCTTACTACTTGATTTAAAAATTCACAAAAAAATACTAAAACTCATATAAAAATTATAAAAAAATTATCTGCTATTTAGTTTACCTTGCTTGATTTTCTGAATAAGTTTGGTCATTTTTCATTACATAAAACTCATAAAAATTGAAAAACACCTAAAAACTCATAAAAATTTTAATAATTAATCTAAAAACCCAAAAATATTAATTAAGGTGCCAAAATTTTCCTTGTTTCTTTCTCTTTACAGGAAAATTACCTCCAGGCTTATTGGGGACTTTTAGATATTTTATCTAAGCCCCTCAAGATCGGCTGGACAGTACCTTCATTTTCTTGCATTGTTTTATTTTTAGAAAAATAAATACAAATCAATAAAATACCAAAAATTCATTAAAAACAGTAAAAATCATAAAACACACAAAAACATTTTTATTGGAATTTTTGATTGATTTTTGATGCATTAAATAATTGTTTGAATTGGCTTGTTTTACTTGTTTCTTTATTTTCTTAATTAATTAAAAAATCCAAAAAATTAAAAACAACTAAAAATCCACCAAAAATACCTTTTCTTTTATTTTATTTTATTTTTGAGACTACTTCGTAGGCCGCAAGGCCATCACGTGCTCCTTGAGTCCGATCCTGGTCGCTATACCAGGCTAATCTAATAGCCAGGACCGCTATCGATTTTATTTGATTTTGATTTTATTTTGGTGGTCTGAACTTCATTTTCTTGATTGAGCCGAGGTTCTCATTGATCCGGGTCGCAACGACCCGAGTGATATTTTGACCTGATCTGGATTAGTGGGATTTTGGCTCATCAGGCAACCATGCAATTTTTCCAAAAAACATTACATTTAAAAAAAATCCTGGACTAAACTGAAATACCCAAAGTTGCAAGGGCTCCTATGCAAAAATCCCACGCCCTACGTGCGTACGTCACGTGAGGTGACGTGGACAAGGATTAAAGTGCAATATTTAAAAGTTCAGGGGCCTCATTGTAAATATTACAAAAATTAATGAACTGCAGAAGAAGGTTTAGGAACTAAAAAATAAATACAAAAACTGGCAGGGTTTGAGTTCAAAATTACCCCGCCTAAGTGCATCCAACGACTGGCTTCAAATCACTTGACACGTGACGGGTTTCGGGTGCACGATACCCCTTCACGATCGGACGGCTGCGATTAGATGGTGGAGCAGCGATCAACGGCACAGTCGATGCAGATCGGACGACGGCTGGAAGACCTGGGCGCCTGTTCTTGATCCAACGGATGGGAGGGTCCTTCGACGAATAGGGACGAACTCGCGAGGTGCGAGGATCTCCGGCGTCAATCGACCTCCTCCGTTGCTCGATGGAGTTCCAAGAGGGCCCTGGGGGTTCCTGCTGGTGTACTGTAGATGCTGGAGGCCGCGAGAGGTGGTAAGATGGCCGAATGCGCTCGCACGGAGGTGGCGGAGCTAAGGGGCTGCAGAACCTCTAGCGAGCGCCAAAATCTGGCTCCAGCCGATGCGGGCTTGTTATACCTGCAAGGATAAGTTACAAGGGGCACGGGCAAACTGTCGCGACCCTCCAGGGGGCAAAACGAAGCGAGAGGCGACGAGGGGAGGGTTTCATCGTCGGCCGGCAAAACTCGACGCACAACCACGATGAAATCCGAAGATTTCACGATAGTTTAGCGAAAGAAAATGGAGGGGCAAAACACGGGGATGTTTGTGAGCTAGTCTAAGAGCTAAAGAATGACAGAATAGGGAAGAAGGGACCTCACCAAGGCAGCACTGGAGGCGAGCTCCGGCGAGACCTCCGGCGAAGGGATGCGCTCGATTCAACGACGCTCCAACCTCTCCGATGCGTGATAACGCCTCCTGCTGTCACCGGGAAGAGATTCGACGATCTAGGTTAGGGTTAGAGCGGAGGAAGAGTGATCAAAGGTGGAAGGGAAGTCGGGTGGCGTATTTGAATGTTTGACTAAGGGGTGAAGAGGATCCAAAGAACGAGGCAAATCTTTGCAAATCGGTGATGCTCGACCCAAGACAACCCAGGGCGTGATTCCTTGATAAATGGTGAACAAAATTCATGAAGAGACTATCACGAAAATATGCACAGATTCCCCTCGAAAAAAGGTCAAAATTGGCGAAAAATGCAGGTCTGACATGGAGTCAGACCTCGGTCAGGGAGTTGACCGAGGTCAACCAGGGAGAGGACCTGGTTGGTCCACGTGGACACAAGAAAAATCTCTGGAAAAAATGTTTTTTAAATTCAATTAAAAACACTAAATGATTTAATTAATTTTTGGTTATATAATAAATGATTTTTGTTATTTTATGAATTATTTTATTATGATTTTTATTTATTTTTTAGGGGTATAAAAATGCAAGTTACCTTTTATTATATACATGTATATTTATCTATATATTCTAATGTTTTATTTTTATTTTGTATATTTAATTTTATTAATTTTGTTTATTATTTTATAAATTTATAAAAATATTTTTACACACTTAAATATATTTCTATTTTATTTTTCTAAAGTGTTTTGTACACTTAATAAAATATAAGCATTAATTATATAGGTTTGTGTATTGGTATTATACTTATGTATTTTATACATGTATTTTTATTTTTGTATTTTCTTTAGGTTTTTATTCTGTTTTTAATGTAAATATATATTATAAAATATATTTATAAAATTATAAAAAAAATAAAATTATAAAAATAATCAATAATAAATAAATTGAATATTTTAATATGTACAAGTATACAATAGGGGTCCAAAACTCAACTTTCAAACCGTAGCTCCGCCAAATGCGAAACCACCTTCATTAAATAGCTTATTTAAAATTATATACAATTAAAGGTGAGTTTGATGTATTTCAAGTTTTTATGTGCGAGATACAAGTCTGGGAAGTTGGGATTCTTGGATCTTATTCAGAGTATAACTTTTTACCTGTACGTTATTTTTGAGTGAATCAATTTTGTATTTTTCTTTATTTAATTATCTACAACTTTCATGTACAAAGTTTATTTATTTGAGGTCTAAAAAGTGGAACTAAAAATAGGTCCCAAAATAAATAAAATGAAAGGTATTTTTATTGTATTTTGGCCCTTATCTCCCCCTACTTTATTCCTTTTCGACCCTATTCATCAAGATGCCTAGGTCTCGGAGTTTCGGGTCATAAAATATTTACAATATTTTATTTTTTTTCTTTTCTTTTCTTTATTCTATAATTTTGGCATTAAAAACTGTATTTTATACACTATTTACACAAATATGCATGGATGCTAAAATGCCTAAATTAAGCTTTACATGTATTTACTAGGATTTTTAAGGCCAAAAGATAGAATAAAGATGATGAAACGTAGATTCATCATCCTCCTATACTTGCCTTTGCTAGTCCCTAGCAAAACTTATGCAATAAGTGCAGAAAAAGAAAAACAAAGAAAAGAAAAAGAAGAAAGATGGATGAAGTTTAATTATCAAACTAGTCTTCACAAAATCAAAGTTTGGAGCTTAAGTCGGACCTTTAGAATTTTAGTGCGGGCGGAACCTTAATGGGAATCAGATTTGAAATCCAACAGCCTTCGAGAATCCCAAAACTCTGCTCAAGTCTCCTCAATAGCCAGGTCAGAAATATCTCAACTCATACGCAAACCCTTACGACTATGAATCTGACTCGTACAGTGTAAGTGATAGTGGCTCTCCCCAACTGAATGACAAAGAAACTGACTTCTCCAGTATGACAACCCAATGATTCCCCAATCCAATAACTCCTTCCTCGAGGAGCGGGGTATTCCTTTCTAAGTTCAAGTGGCAACCAGCTCAAGAGTAGGGGGTGAAGAGAAGAATGGATGGTAGATAGTGTAGCTACCTATCCTAGGATGCAAGATCAGTGTAGTCACGTCATCCACCTGCAGGCTCACATGATATGACTTTGGAACTCAAGCTTGCCTATTGGCTTTACAACATATGTTCATACTTCAGCAGGCATTTTATTTTTGTACATGCCTGTCTCTTTTTTTGAAATACTATTTACAGCAGCATTTATATAAGGAGTTTTTCCTCTTGAGCCAGTAGACTATCCCTCTTTTGAAGCTTTATTGCAACCCGCACTCTCCTGTCTTTAGAATTCCTCATCACTGGATGGGTTGGGGTGCACTTCCTTCCTTAGAGGAGGACAAGTATTTCCACTTGTGTGCGTCTCATACCTGTAAATCCAATCCCCTCACCACTCCAACTGAGTCGAGCCATGTGAAAGGTGCAGGTGTCCAAGTTAGGTCATTATCAACCAGAGTCGTGCGTGTGCTACGAAATACTCTACTTAGGCAATCAAGAATCCATTGAACCAAGTGTCGTGATCCTCAAAGAATTAAGCCATCTAGACCTGAAGTACCTCAATTCCAGCTCTTATAAGGTTCCTGTGATTAGGTAGATTTTAAGGTCCAATCAAGCTCCAATCTTCGGATTTTATTTATACTTGTTCAACTATCAAACTCAATCCGAAAAAATGTGAATGATATGCAAGTGTAGAAAATATTTTTGTGATGCAATTTTCAAAGATTTTGAACTATGGATTTTTGAAAAGATGATGCACATGCATTTTTTGTTATTTTCAAAAAGATTTTTCAGATGTTTTTGGATTTTAGTTTTGCAAATGTTTTTGGGATTTTTGAAAACAAAGATTTTGGATGAAAACTAGGTACAAATATTTACACGGGAGTGCTTCTTATATTTACAAGAAGTAGATTTTAGGACTTTACAAGGGTAAGTGATCAATTTTATAAGTATGTATATAGTGAATTTTGGGTGTGATGTATGTATTCCTCAAACTTATTTGAAAAGGTTTTTACAAATAATTTTTGAAAACTATAGTCCAAAATAATTTTTACAAATCTTTTTGCAAACATGTACACATATTTTCAAATCATTTTGCAAAGGTTTTCCAAACAGTATAGATAGATTTTTCAAATATTTTGCAACCATTTTTCAAACTATTTGCAAATCATTTTTCAAACATTTTATTTCACACAAAGAAAATAAAATTTTACAAACCACACATTTTTACAAAGGTTGAAAACATGTAACAAAACGTTTTCCAAATAGTTTTCAAAGGATTTTCACAATGATTTTCAAACTATTTTTCAAACATTTTGCAGAAAAATATTTTCACCTGATTTATTAATCAGTACATACAAAAAGAATCCGAGGAATGGTAGCATCTTTTTATTATGATTTTTAATGAATTTTAAAGAATTATTAGCCATAATTATTAAGAAAATACAAAAGTAGAAGTTATGGCTAAAGTATATACGCAGTATATACGACCCCCCTATACTTAAATTGAGTTATGTCCTCATAGATCAGAGAGAAAAGAGAAGACATAACTCGTACTGAGTATAGGAAAATCTAAAGAATAAATGAACGGAGAAATGAATGAATGAATGAACAAAAGAATGAGAAGTTGACCATCACCCCCTATACTTAAGATCAAATAATCCAAAGTATAGCATACTGTACACAAAGCAGGGAGGGTCAAGGGTGGGAATGAACATATCGTACTCAGATTGTCTCCCCCTATACTTAGGGTAAGATATCCCTAAGTATAGACAAGAAGAGGAGGCAATGGAAAGGATCAAAGAATACAAAAACTCAGGGTGCACACCCCCTATACTTAGGACAAAGTACGTCCTAAGTATAGAAGACTGTCAAAAAGGGGACACCTTTTGATAGATAAAGAGGATAGACATGAAAAGAAGAAAAGAAGAAAAGAAAAAAAGAGATGAAAGTGGATATGAACAACTCGGGATGTGCATCCCCCCTACACTTAGGATAAAGTACATCCTATGTGTAGCAGTGATGAAAGGGATGATATCATGTCGGTAGAATAAGATAGACGATAAGGAAAAGAAAAAAAGAAGAAAAGTCATTCAAAAATATTTTGCTCTGCTTTGCCTTCCTCTGACGTTTTGGAATTATTCGGCTCATCCCTGTAGATTACTTGAATAGAGTCAACGACAGATATGAATGTATCATGTTCAAGGTAAGGCTTCAGAAGCTGTCCATTGACTACAAATGGTTGTGCGTCAGCTGACAAATTAGATATCAATACACTTCCATTGTCACGCACATGCTTAACCATAAAAGGCCCAGTCCATTTACTCTTCAATTTTCCTGGAAAGATCTTTAATTTCACATCAAACAACCACACCTTCTGACCTGGCTCGAAGGACTTGCGGCGGATATGCTTGACCTTCTCCTTGTACATCAAGCTGTTGTCGTATGCATAATCTCTGAATTCCAATAATCTGTTCATGTCCAATTTTCTGTTCTTCCCTGCTTGCTCGGAATCCAAATTTTAGATGTTGATGGCCCATAAAGATTTGTGAATTAATTCAACAGGCAGATGACATGGCTTGCCATACACCAGGCGTTAGGGAGACATTCACAAGGGTGACTTGTACGTTATTCTGTAAGCCCAAAGAACAGAATCAAGCAGCTGAGACCAGTTCTTGCGATCCGGATGCACAAGCTTCTGTAGAATTGTCTTGATCTCCCTGTTTGAACATTCAGCTAAGCCATTGGACTGCGGGTGGTAAGGTGAAGCAACGCGATGTTCAATACAGAATTCCTGAGTCAGCTTCTTCACCTCTCAGTTTATGAAATGACTACCCCTGTCAGATATGAGAATCTTGGGAATCTCAAACTGTGCTACGATGTGATCTCTTAAGAATCGACAGACAGTCTTACTGTCGGCAGTTCGGGCGGGGATAGCCTCCACCCAGCGACTTACATAGTCGACAGCAAGCAGAATATATTCATAGCCCTGACTGTTGGGAAATGGGCCCATAAAGTCGATACCCCATGCGTCGAAGATGTCTGATATCTGAATGAATTTCAGAGGCATCGTATCTCTCATTCCTATGGTTCCACCAATCTTCTGACAGTCAGTACATCATTTGACGTAATCATTTGCATCTTTGAATAGTGAAGGCCACCAGAGGCCTCTCTGAAGAACTTTTGTTGTCCTTCGTCTGCCTGAATGATGTCCTCTAGAATCTTGGTCATGGCATAAGGAGAGGACACTTGGAACTTCCTCCTGAGGAATGCCCCTTCTCCAGATACAATTTGCCTCCTTACAAAATAAGTATGGATCCTCCCACTTGTAGAAATGGATTTTAGACAAGATTATGTCTATTTTCAACTTCGGCCAATCCTGTGGGATTTTCTTGGTCACTAGATAATTCACGATGTCTGCATATCATGGAAGCGAGGTGATTGAAAGAATTGCCTCGTCTGGAAAGGTCTCTGTGATTGGTTGCAGGCTCAGCTCAGGAGATTCCGGCTCAAGAATCCTTGATAGATGTTCGGCCACCACATTCTTTTCCCCAGGTTTATCTCTAATTTCCAAGTCAAATTCCTGGAGGAGAAGGATACACCGAATAAGATGTGGTTTGGCGTCCTTCTTCTGCTGTAAGTACTGAATGGCCGAATGATCAGTGTAAACGATCACTTTGGATCTAAGGAGGTAAGATCTGAAATTTTCCAAGACAAACTACCGCTAGCAGCTCCTTTTCGGTGATGGTGTAGTTTCGCTGAGCTTCACCGAGCGTCCGGCTAGCGTAGTGAATCGCAAATGGTACATTATCTTTCCTCTGTCCAAGCACAACACCAATGGCATAATCTGACGCGTCGGTCATTATCTCAAAAGGCTGAGTCCACATCGGTGGCTACAAGACAGGGGCCTGTGTGATGAGTTCTTTCAGCTGATTAAAGTCAAGGAGCACACGGTCATCCACAATGAATTTATTCTCCTTGTTGAGCAACTCAGTCAATGGTCTGGCCAATTTGCTGAAATCTTTGATGAATCGTCGGTAAAAACTGATGTGGCCTAAAAATGACCTGACTTGTTTGATTGTTGTAGGTGACTCAAGTTTGGAAATTACCTCCACCTTGGCTGGATCAACCTCCATGCCATGTTTAGAAACAGCGTGACCCAGCACGATTCCTTCGGTCACCATGAAGTTGCTCTTTTCCCACAAGAGCACAAGATTTACTTTGCAACTCCTCTGTAAGACTCGATCTAAATAATCCAGACACTGGTCGAATGAATCCCCATAGACCGAAAAATCGTCCATAAAGACCTCGAGAAAGTTGCCCACCATATCGGCAAAAACTGCAAGCATACACCTCTGAAATGTGGTTGGGGCATTGCAAAGCCTGAACAACATCCGTCTGAAGGCATATGTACTAAAAGGACAGGTGAACGTAGTCTTCTCTTGGTCTTCAGGAGCTATAGCAACTTGGTTATATCCAGAGTATCCATCCAAGAAGCAGAAGTATTCCTTCGCAGCCAATCTCTCCAAGATCTGGTCGATGAAGGGAAGGAAAGTGGTCCTTCTTGGTGGCGAGATTAAGTCTTCTGTAGTCCACGCACACTCGCCAAGAAGTGGGTACTCTAGTTGCGATCTCCTCTCCTTTTTCATTCTTCACAATGGTGATCCCTTATTTCTTTGGCACCACATGTAGAGGGATCACCCATTTGATGTCGGAGATGGGATAAATGAATCCCGCTTCACACCATTTCTGAATCTCTTTCATAACAACCTCCCGCAGATTAGGATTTAATCTTCTCTGAAGTTCTCGAGAGGGCTTGCAATCTTCTTCCAGAAAAATGCGATGCAAGCACATTGATGGATTGATCCCATGGAGATCCGAAGTTCGCCAGCCTATCGCCTTGCGGTTGCGTTCAAGAACCTCCCTCAGACGAGATTCTTGGTCTTCGGTCAGGTGTGCATCGATAATGACTAGGTACATGTTCGGTTCTCCCGTAAGAAAGGAATATTTCATATTGGAGGGCAAGGGTTTCAACTCTGGTGGGGTCGGAGCTGCTTCAGTAGTGACTTCAGCTATTAATTCCGGTGGAGATTCTTTCATCTGTTCGGTGTCCACCATATTCTGTTCTGCCTCTTCACTCAGATCTTGACAAAATGTCTCGATAATTTCCTCTTCATCACAAGACTCTTCAACAATTTGCTCTTGATTCTGAAGGCACATCACCCCCACGGAAGTCTCATTCAGCGCGTCAGCGAGTTCCTCATCCTGATCGATAAGGGGAAATTCGACTGCGGTCTCCAATCCCTCCTCGGGGCAGAGGAGTTCATGGATCACATTGTCATCCAAGAATAAGTTGGTATCTTGAATTTCTTCCAAAAAGTCACAGTCATCAGAATACTCAATCACCCTTGCGCATGATGCAGATGTTTGTTCCGCTGGTGCTCCTTCAGGCAGGGTCTCTACTCTGATTGTTTCATTGCTGGCACCAAAAGTGATCTCTCTAGTCCCATAATTCACTACTTTGTTTGACGTCGCAGGAATGGTCTTCCAAGTATGATTGGGGTAAGGAGAAATGGAGTGGGGACGTCCATATCTAGTATCACAAAATCGGTTGGGAACTGCTTTCCCTGAACCGTGACTATCACGTCCTCCAACAGGCCCCTAGGCCGCTTAACTGATTGTCTGCAACTGCAGAATCATCTTTGTAGGCTTGAGCGGTCCTAACCTGAATTCTGTAAGCAGTGACACTGGCATCAAGTGGACAGAAGACCCGCTGTCGAGAAGTCTTCGTTCAAATTCCTGATTAAACATCTGACAACGCACAAGAGGTGCTCCCATATCTGGCTTTTTATCCGGGAGGTTGTTGATGGCATTGACTGTGGCCATTGTAAGGATATGATTTTCGGACTTGCCACCTTTATTCATGGAATTATGAGGGTGAGGCATGCGCTTGGTTTTACATGCATCTTTCAATCATTTCTTTACAACTGGCATGTATTCAAGAGCTTTCATCAAAGGCATGTTCAATACTAGATTTTGAATAATCTCTATGATAGCAGGATCAGACAAAGCATTTTTCAAATTTTTCATTTTTTGTCTTTTTTCATTACTTCTGGGAAAGGAATATTTACAAAATCTTCACCAATATCATTCAAAGTATTGTCCATATTGTTGTTACAGGTAGATGGCAAAAAGGAATAGAATCATCTACAAGATGTAGACCAAAAACAGTAGGTTCGGCTTCAGGTGCTGGCGTTGGACTCGCTGCAGGTGCAAAACTCCTTCTGTCCGTAGCTGGCTCTGTAGCAGGTGCAGACGTCTCCAATGCTGTCCTGTCTCCACCGAGGTTGCTGCTATCTTTTTGTGTTTTGTTGTTTTCTTCATTTTTTTGTGATTTTCTATTTGATGGTGCTGCTCCAAAAATGCCTCGTGGCCCTAGCATTGGACTAGATGACGATTCCCCATTAGATGCAAGATGCTTTCCCTTCGTCGCTGCCGATGGCTGGAGTGTCCTACCGCTCCTGAGAGTAACATCATTAGATAAAAAACAATTTAATTTACCTGAATCGGGTTGGACACTATCGGCTACCAACTCCTTGCGTCGGAAGTTGTTCGGATTTGCCTCGACTTGAGCAGGGATGGCTGTTTTCGCAGCCGTCAAGTCATCGATCTTCTGGTTCATCTCAACCATGTTCTTCATCAACTGTTTAAGGAAGGCCAGGGCTGGATTAACCAGTACAATCTCAGAGGAATCCCCCTGCTGGGGTCTAGAGTGCCGGTATGACTGCTGAGACTGTGACTGGTAACCCTGAGAGAATTGGTGAGGAGGAGGGTTGGAGGGATACTGTGAATTTTGGTGATACATAGCAGCCGGTTGCTGATGATATCCTCATCCGTGGTATACGGACTGTTGAGGACCATGCTGATAATTCTGCCTCCAAGTGTTACCATGAGATGGAGACTGGTACTGATACGAAGGCTGGCAGGGTCTCCCACCCTGCTGTTACTAGTGATAGGGCCTATTGCTGATGTTCTGACCCTGGGAATGTTCCTGAGGACGGGTCAGCTACGCTTCATTGTTTCATACACTATTGATCTCCTGTATCAGTGGCGGGGGTGGAGAGAGCTGCTCGGTGTAAGCAGGATGGGACTCTGGCTGATATACAACCATCTGTGTCTGAGGCTGCAGGGGCTGCTTCGGAACCTCACGTAATACACGCACTGGATCGGCTGGGGCTGCGATGGAGTCGGTTGAGGGTTTTGATGCAATACAGGCTCCTTCTTCTCATCAATCGGCTCGGTCGTGGTAGACACAGCGTTGCACATGTTGGCGTTCAAGGCACGAACGAGCTACTCCAACTGTTGGAAAATCAAATCGAGCTTTTCCAAGCTCTGGCTCCTTTTCTCAATGACTGATAATTTCTCGAGGTCCTACGACCTCTTCTCGATGATGTCCACCTTAGACAGATGGCTCCCAATGATACTCAAGTTGGAGCTTTCATCCACGTCTTCGGTGTGAGAAGCCATGTTCACTGGCTTGCTGATGGCAGTTGGCACATTCATGTATGCTCGGGACGAGGATTGAGCGGCTTCTCCTTCAGCCATTTCCTCGAAGATGTTCCATACCACGTCCTTGTCCTTGTTGAAATGGGAACCGTTGCAAGCAGCATCGACAAGCTTTTGGCTCTCAAGTGTAAGCCCACCAAAGAAGTGTTGCACAAGGCTGGTCTTTGGGATTTCGTGGTGGGGACACTTCTCCTGGAGATCCTTGAATCTCTCCCACGCTTCATGGATAGTCTTGTGGGACTGCTGGCAAAAACTGGAGATACGAGCACGCATCAGATTCAATCGCCTAAGAGGATAGAACTTATGGAGAAATGCGGACTTCAGCTCCTCCCAGGTCATGACTACCTTCCCTCGGTGGTCAACCCAATATAGGGCCTTATCTTGAAAGCTGAAGGGAAAGGCGGTCATCTTGACTACCCCCAAAGGAATTCCAGGGTAGTGAGCGGTAGCACAGATGCGGCCGAACTTCTTGAGATGAATGTAAGGCTCCTCAGTGGTATTTCCGTGGAATGTGGTAAGCAGAGACAGAAACTGTGGCTTTAGCTCGAAGTGGGCGTGGATATGTGGGATCTGGATCCACTCTGGAATGCGGCCCGCTCCTGGATTGTATGTCTCCTTTAGCGTAGGCTTTGGCTGTAGTGGGTCTACGTCCACTCTATCAAAGTCGGGTCCTTGTACTGAAAATTCATCTCCATAACCTTTCGGATTGAACTCCTAGTCTGGTTCATCCTCCCTTCGTCCATCTCTTGCATCAGCCCTCCTCCTCAGATCATTCAGCAATTCTTAGAAGGAGGTCTGGGCCAGGGCTTGGTTAATCAACTGCTGTTGGATGGCTTAAATGGAAGCCAACAATTGACTATTGGCATCATTCTGCGTGGTGTACTGCCCTTCCCCTGGATTGGCTTCAGCTTCAGGTTGGGGATGTGGTCCCTTTCCTCTTCCACCGACCATCTCAGATTCTGCTTGATTTGTTGGCTCGGACTCGGGCTCTAGGTCTGCACATAGAAGAATGCCCTGATCAGTCTGAATGGCAGCACCAGATGGAGAGAAGTATTCTGTGTTAAGGTCACATAGAACTTTGTTAAGGACAGAGATGTGTAAGGAGTAAAATCAATGGCCATCCAAAACGGACAGAGTTCGGTACAAGAGTGATCCCGGTTTATTGAAGAAGACAGGGAATCTAGAGATCGGTCCACGGAGTTTGAACCGGGTTCTCGAGAATCTCCCCGAATTATTAGAGAAGGTGGGCGAATGGAGCTGATGTGGTTGTCGACAGAGTCTCTACTAAACTGTCCATTCGTCGCCATCTCGAAGGTCAAGAGGAAGATCGATGCAGATGAAGATACGGAGGTCAACGAGAAACAAAAGGAGTGTAAAACAGTAGAAGGCTCATGATGAGCGAGGGTCAAATGAAAGGAGAACAAAAAATGGCGCAAAGGCACGGTGTTTTTGATCTTGACCTTAATACGACTACTCAATAAAACCCAAAGCAATGGATTCACCAACTCAACCGGTGAAGCCGTGAAGGTTCGACAATTATCTTTATGAGTTTTAGATTTGATTTTCAGGCAATTATCTTGTCACGAGTCCTTAGAGCGCTACACCTATAGGAGAGAGAGTAATGTCAGAAAAGTATCCCATACTAGTCCTCCTCCTGTGTAACATGTAGTTTGCACTTTTTGAGGTCCTTGTAACCCTTCCTGGATCCCTACTCAGCCAAAGAAATAGAGGGAGGAAGCCGATAGGCGAAACCAATACTTCGGATCTTGCTCGCAACGAAATCACCCGTGAGCATGCAAGAACCTACTCGGACGCAAGACGATGAGACAGACACCCCCGTGAAGGCGTGTCCTATGCTCGATACTTCGGACGAGATCAATGCTCTACACAATAGAGATTCATTAATGTCGACCAAGCCCTACTCGTCTACGTATGATAGAAACGCCAATACTTCAAAAATCCAAGCGATACACAAGGTAGCCACAGACTGGGTTTAGGGCTCTAATCCTTACGACGGTACTTACCTCACTAGGAAGGAAACCTTCCTATGCAACCTGAAAATAAATGAGGGCTTTGCTCACCCCAAGGCAATGGGTCCAATTAATCAGTTTTATTTAGGTCAAGTATTTTTAGAAGTTCCTTTTTTAATTTTTTGTGTTATCACTTGTTTTGAGTAGATTCAATACAAGCACCTAACGTTTTTGGTATTTTCTTTAAGTCCTATTTGATCCAAAAACAGAGGGAGAAGATCGGAAAAGCAATGCAAGGTAGCACCAAGATGGAAATCTCACCTTTGTGCCAAGATGATGAATGCTGAGTGAGAAGACTTACAGTGCCTCCTAGCTCTCTACATGCGGGATGCAAAACAGGAATTTATAAACCTAATCTATATGTCGATATGCACACGGAAATCGTCCTAAGCAGGCAATTGCTACACGTGATGAACCAAATGCTAAGTACTCAGATCGAAGCCTAAGTCCGGTCTCTGATGCCGATTGGTGTCCCACACGACGGATCCTGCCAGCGTTGTATACGGCCTCTAGCGGCACGCGGCTTCGAGACTGAGTACTTTCGCAATTAATTATGTCTAAGTCCAAACGAGAAGACTATAGGTGCATGCAATGATTATTAGATGTTTGGCCTTAGACTACACGATCAAGCAATTCTGAGACAAAGGGCTCATTCCACAAAAGAAAAAAAGCGATGAAAATGCGACAAAACTGCGGTGAGCCCCCAAGTGAACAAACACTTGGAAATTGGACCCAAATGTCCAAGAGTCCAAGGTACCTGTATTATTACAAATTAATCAAATGTCCCTCTCTCACCAAAAAGAATAAAAATCTAACTATCCTCTCTCTCTCTCAAGTCCTCCTGCTCTCTCCTGCCGGCTAGGATAGAATAGCCGGCTCCGCCTCCCAAGGTTGCACAGGATTCCCTAGGCGGTCCTCCTCGGTCAGTGGCCCCTCGCAAGAAAACAAGAAAGGGATGTCAGACAATTCAAAACCAATTATATAATAGAAACAGATAATCAGAAATGGCTAAGAAGATAAAAAGGCACAAGTCTACTCTACAAGTCGATGCTCCATGGCAACGGCGCCATTTGAAAAACGGAAAAGGCGGGAGACGCTAAGTAATGGTCTGACGAATCAGACTCATTGTCGCTGAGGTGACTACTCAGGCCTTCACGTTCATCAACAATCAACCCACACAATCATTTAAGCAATCAAGAGCAATGATCAAATTTATTATACCCTACTAAGAATGTATAGTGGCAAGCAAGTAGGGGTCGAACGCAGGAAGCAAAGGAGTAAAGCAGTCTGAGTAAAAGTCAAATGCCCTATGCCTTGTGAACTACTTAGCCAAAGTGGACTTTTTGTGGGTTTTTATTTTTTAAATTTTTTATTTTATTTTTAATTTTATATTTTTTTATTTTGATTTTTAATTTTCTAATTTTCTATTTTCTTTTTTATATTTTTATTTTTTAAGTAGAATATATATAAAAAATAAGAAAGAGATAGATAATGTATTTATAAAAATAGGTAAAAATGAGAAAAATTCAGGAAATAAAATATTTTTAGACTTTTTACATTTTTCAAATGTTTTTATGATTTTTCTAGATTTTTCTTAATTTATTTGGTATTTTTAAAGACAAAAATACTAGTAAACAGTGAAACGAATTGTTGGCCGAAATTAAAATGAGGATGAAAAAATCTAACAGTGTCCAAAAGTCCTCAGATTAATTTTAAAATAAAGACAATAAAATAAGGGAAATTTAGAAACCAAGATTGTATTTTTAGGATTTTTGTAGATTTTTTTAGATTTTTATGAAGGTTTTTGGGGTTTTCTAATTTTTAGGAGTTTTTTTTGTTTTTAATGATTTTTGGTCTTAAAGTTAAATATACTAAAAGACACAAAATGTGATTTTTTAGAATTTTTCAAGGAGTTTTAATATTTTTTACAATTTTCTAATGCAAACATTAACAAAAATGCATGTTTTTGAAATTTTATAAATATTAAAATGCAATAAAAATGCAAACTAAAAATATAGCATGAAACTAGTATGCAGCAGGAGCTTAGACTAAGTTTTGTAGATTTTTTACGATTTTAGAGATGCATGAAATAAATGAAAACAACAAAAAGAAAAATCAATACTGCAGGGGCATTTACATCAATATCTAGAAAGTCAAGGGAACAATTGCAGTTTTTCCAGTAGTTTTTAATTAATTAATGAAGTTCTAGGACCATTCACAAATATCTAAACAGCCAGGGGCTCAGATGCAAAAACCATAGAGTCACGTGCGCAAGGCATGTGACACGCAAGGATATGTTCGTAAATATCAAAAACCTGAGGGGCAACCATGCAATTTTTCCAAAAACATTACATTTAAAACAAAAATTCCTTGACTAAACTGAAATACCCAAAGTTGCGAGGACTCCTATGCAAAAATACCACGCCCACATGCGTGCGTCACCTGGGGTTACGTAGACAAGGATTAAAGTGCAATATTGAAAAGTTCGGGGGCCTCGTTGTAAATATTACAAAAATTAATGAACTGTAGAAGAAGGTTTAGGAACTAAAAAATAAATACAAAAACTAGCGGGGTTTGAGTGTAAAATTACCCAGCTTAAGTGCATCCAACAGCTGGCTTCATATCACTTGACACGCGGCGGGCTCCGGGTGCACGATACCCCTTCACGATCGGATGACTGCGATTAGATGGTGGATCAGCGATCAATGACACAAACGAAGCAGATCGAATGACGGCTGGAAGACCTGGGCGCATGTTCTTGATCCAACGGATGGGAGGGTCCTTCGACGAACAGGGACGAACTCGCGAGGTGCGAGGTTCTCTGGCGTCGATCGACCTCCTCCGTTGCTCGATGGAGTTCCAAGAGGGCCCTGGGGGTTCCTGCGGGTGTACTGTAGCTGCTAGAGGCCGCAAGAGGTGGTGAGGTGGCCGAATGCGCTCGCACGGAGGTGGCGGAGCTAAGGGGTTGCAGAACCTCCGGCGAGCACCAAAATCTGGCTCTAGCCGATGCGGGCTTGTTATACCTGCAAGGATAAGTTACAAGGGTCGTAGGCAAACTGTCGCGACCCTCCAGGGGGCGAAACGAAGCGAGAGGCGATGAGGGGAGGGTTTCGTCGTCGGCCGGCAAAACTCGACGCATGGCCACAATGAAATCCGAAGATTTCACGATGATTTAGCGAAAGAAAATGGAGGGGCGAAACACAGGGATGTTTGTGAGCTAGTATAAGAGCTAAAAAATGACAGAATAGGGAAGAAGGGACCTCACCAAGGCAGCATTGGAGGCGAGCTCCGGCGAAATGACAGAATAGGGAAGAAGGGACCTCACCAAGGCAGCACTGGAGGCGAGCTCCGGCGAAGGGATGTGCTCGATTCAACGCCGCTCCGACCTCTCTGATGCGTGAGAACGCCTCCTGCTGTCACCAGGAAGAGCTTCGACGATCTAGGTTAGGGTTAGAGTGGAGGAAGAGTGATCAAAGGAGGAAGGGAAGTCGGGGTGGTGTATTTGAATGTTTGACTAAGGGGTGAAGAGGATCCACAGAACGAGGCAAATCTTTGCGAATCGGTGATGCTCGGCCCAAGACAACCTAGGGCGTGATTCCTTGATAAATGGTGAACAAAAGTCATGAAGAGACTATCACGAAAATATGCACGGATTCCCCTCGAAAAAAGGTAAAATATGGTGTGAAATGCAGGTCTGACATGGAGCCAGACCTTGGTCAGGGAGTTGACCGAGGTCAACTAGGGAGAGGACCTGGTTGGTCCACGTGGACCAACCAGAAAAATCCCTGGAAAAAAAGTTTTATAAATTCGATTAAAAATATTAAATGATTTAATTAATTTTTGGTTATAAAATAAAAGATTTTTGTTATTTTATGAATTATTTTATTATGATTTTTATTTATTTTTTAAGGGTATAAAAATGCAAGTTACCTTTTATAGCTTAAATACATGTATATTTATCTATATATTTTAATGTTTTATTTTTATTTTGTATATTTAATTTTATTAATTTTGTTTATAATTTTATAAATTTATAAAATATTTTTACACACATAAATATATTTTTATTTTATTTTTCTAAAGTGTTTTGTACACTTAATAAAATATAAGTATTAATTATATAGTATGTGTATTGGTATTATACCTATGTATTTTATACATGTATTTTTATTTTTGTATTTTCATTATGTTTTTATTCTGATTTTAATGTACATATATATTATAAATAATATTTATAAAATTATAAAAATATAAAATTATAAAAATAATGAATAATAAATAAATTGAATATTTTAATCTGTACAAGTATGCAATAGGGGTCCAAAATTCAACTTTCAAACTGTATCTCCGCTAAATGTAAAACCACCTTCATTAAATAGCTTATTTAAAATTATATACAATTAAAGTGAGTTTGACCCGTTTCGAGTTTTTATGTGCGAGATACAGGTCTGGGAAGTTGGGATTCTGGGATCTTATTTTGAGGGTAACTTTTTATCTGTACATTATTTTTGAGTGAAATCAATTTTGTATTTTTCTTTATTTAATTATCTACAACATTCATGTACAAAGTTTATTTATTTTAGGTCTAACAAGTGGAACCAAAAATAGGTCCCAAATTGAATAAAATGAAAGGTATTTTTATTGTATTTTGGCCCTTATCTCTCCCTACTTTATTCCTTGTCGACCTATTCATCAAGATGCCTAAGTCTCGAGGTTTTGGGTCATAAAATATTTACAATATTTTATTCTTTTTCTTTTCTTTATTCTATAATTTGGCATTAAAAACTGTATTTTATACAGTATTTACACAAATATGCATGGATGCTAAAATGCCTAAATTAAGCCTATTTACACGCATTTACTAGGGTTTTTAAGGCCAAAATGATAGAATAAAGATGATGAAACGTAGATTCGTCAATCAGTTCATGGAGTTCGAATCGAGTTCTCGGGAATCGCCCCGAATTATTAGAGAAGGCGAGCAGATGGAACTGATGTGGTTGACGACAGAGTCTCGACTGAACTGCCCATTCGTCGCCATCTCGAAGGTCAAGCGGAAGATCAATGTGGATGAAAGATACGGAGGTCAACGAGAAACAAAGATAGTGTAAAATAGTAGAAGGTTCACAATGAGCAAGGGTCAAATGGAAGGAGAGCACAAATGGCACAAAGGCGTGATGTTTTTCATCTTGACCTTAATACGACTAATCTATCAAACCTCAAAGCAATGGATTCACCAACTCGACCCGTGAAGCCGTGAAGGTTCGGTAATTATCTTTGTGAGTTTTATATTTGATTTCCGGGCAATTATCTTGTAACGAGTCCTTAGAGCGATACGCCTATAGGAGAGAGAGTACTGCCAGAAAAGTATCCTGTACTTATCCTCCTTATGTGTAACTTGTAGTCTGTACTTTTTGAGATCCTTGTAACCCTTCTTGGAACCATACTCAGCTAAAGAAATAGAGGGAGGAAGCCGATAGGCAAAACCAATACTTCGGATCTTGCTCGCAACGGAATCACCCGTGAGCGTGCAAGAACCTACTCGGAAGCAAGATGATGAGACAGACACCCTCGTGAAGGTGTGGCCTATGCTCGATACTTCGGACAAGGTCAATGCTCTACACAATAGAGAGTCATCAATGCCAACCAAGCCCTACTCGTCTACGTACGATAGAAGCACCAATACTTCGGAAATCCAGGTGATACGCAAGGTAGTCACAAACTGGGTTTTGGGCTCTAATCCTTACTACGGCGCTCACCTCACTGGGAAGGAGACCTTCCTATGCAACCTGAAAACAA
This sequence comes from Ottelia alismoides, assembly GCA_037367405.1. NCBI lineage: Eukaryota > Viridiplantae > Streptophyta > Magnoliopsida > Alismatales > Hydrocharitaceae > Ottelia > Ottelia alismoides. The sequence goes on along the minus strand of JAZKJV010009477.1, from coordinate 728,205 downwards.
ATGAGGACTTTGATCACCCCAAGGAAATGAGTCCAATTAATCAACTTTATTTAGGTCAAGTATTTTTAGTATTCCCTTTTATAATTTTTTTGTGTTATCACTTGTTTTGAGTAGATTCAATACAAGCGCCTAACGTTTTTGATATTTTCTTTAATTCCTATTTGATCCAAAAAAGAGGGAGAAGATCGGAAAAGCAATTCAAGGCGATACCAAGATGGAAATCTCACCTTTGTGCTTGGATGATTAATGCTCAGTTAGAAGACTTACAGTGCCTCCCAGCTCTCTCCATGTGGGATGCAAAACAAGAATTTATAAACCTAATCTAAATGTCGATATGCACACGGAAATCGTCCTAAGCAGGCAATTGCTACACATGAAGAACCAAATGCTAAGTACTCAGAATGAAGCCTAAGTCTGGTCTCTGATGCTGATCGATGTCCGCAATAACGGATCCTTCCAGCGTTGTATACGACCTCTAGCGACACGCGACTTCGAGACTGAGTACTATAGCAATTAATTTATAAGTCCAAACGTCAAGACTATAGGTGCATGCAAAGGTTATTAAGTGTTTGGCCTTAGACTACATGATCAAGCACGCCTAAAGACCAAGGGTTCATTCCACAAAAGAAAGAAAACAAAACTGGAAAACAAAATAAAAATGCAATGAAAACGCGACAAAACCGTGGTAAGCCCCCAAGTGAACAAACACTTGGAAATTGGGCCCGAATGTCCAAAGTCCAGGTTACCTGTATTATTACAAATTAATCATCAAAAGTCTCTCTCTCACAAAAAAATGAAAAGCCTAACTATCCTCTCTCTCTAGCTCCTCCTGCTCTCTCCTGCTGGCTAGGGTAGAATAGCCGACTCCGCTTCCCAACGTTGTGTAGGATCACCTAAGCGATGCTCCTCAGTCTGTGGTCCCTCGCAAGAAGACAAGAAAAAGGTGTCATACAATTCTCAATCAATTATACAATAGAAAGAAGAAATGAAAAATGGCTAAGAAAATAAAAAGATACGGGTCTATTCTACAAGCTAATGCTCCTCGACAATGGCGCCATTTGATAAAATGAAGAGACGAGAGCCGCTAAGTAATGGCCTGACAAATCAGGCTCATTGTCGCTGAGGAGACTACACAAACCTTCTCGTTTATTAACAATTAACCCACACAAATAATCAAGCAATTACGAGCAAGAGTTAAAATTTATTGTACCCTACTAAGAATGTATAATGGCAAGCAAGTAGGGGTCGAATACAGGAAGCAAAGGAGGAAAGCAGGCTAAACAAAAGTCAAGCACCCTATGTCTTGTGAATCACTTAGCCAAATTGGATTTTTGTGGGTTTTTAATTTTTAGTTTTTTTAATTTTTTGATTTTATATTTTTATATTTGATTTTTAATTTACTGATTTTCTAGTTTCTTTTTAAATTTTATATTTTTTCTTTTAATTTATAAAGGAGAATATATATTTATATATATATATATAATATAAGAGAAGAAAGAGATAATGTATTTATAAATGAGGTAAAAATAGTCAAAAATCAGAAAATCAAATCTTTTTGTGCTTTTTATATTTTTATAATGTTTTTGAGATTTTTCTAAATTTTTCCTAATTTTTTTGGTATTTTTAAAATAAAAAATATAGAAAACAATGAATAAACTGAAAAACTGAAACTAAAACGAGGATGAAAAATATTAAACAGAGTTCAAAAATCCTCAAACTAATTTTAGATTGAAGATATTAAATCAGAGAAAATTCAGGGACCAAAATTATATTTATAAGATTTTTTGGAGTTTTTAAGATTTCCATGAAGTTTTTAAGAGTTTTGTTATTTTTAGGGGTTTTCTTTTGAATTTTTTAGTGATTATTGGACAGAAGTTAAAACACACAGAAACACACAAAATATGATTTTTTGGAATTTTTCAAGGAGTTTATTTTATGGATTTTATAGTGCAAACAGGGTTGGAAATGCTTGTTTTTTATTTTTTTATAAATATGAAAATACAATAAAAATGTAAAATAAAAATATGTCGTGAAAGCAGAATGCAACAGGAGCTTAACTCTATTTTTGGTGAATTTTTCGAATTTTCTAGATCCATGAAATAAATAGAGACAACAAAGAGAAACTACACTACTGACAAGGGCATTTCTATAAATAAGCAAAGTCTAGGGGCAGCAATGCAATTTTCCCAGGAATTTACAACTAATTAATGAAATCTCAGGACCAATCACAAATATCCAAAGTCCCAGGAGTATCTCTGCAAAATAGCCAAACCCATGTGCCTTGATACGCGCGCCATGCAGGGACCTGTGCGCAAATACTACAGACCTAAGGATTATCTTGCAATTCTTCCAAAAACATTACACTTAATATGAAAATTTCAGTACTAAACGGAAATCACGAAACATGCAAGGAGTCCACTTCAAAATGTCCACGCCCTAACGCGCATAGGCACGCGAGGTGACGTGGACAGGGGCCGAAATGTAAATCTACAAAGTCTGGGGGCTAGAGTGTAAATGTTACAAAATAAAAACAACAGCAGAAGAAAGTTTTAGTATCAATATTTAAATACAAAATTAACGAGGCAAAAGTAGCAAAATACCCACGCAAGGGCGCGATCGGACGACGCGCAATTCTTCACTAATCCACATGGCGCACGGAGGGCGCGCGATACCGGTTCGCTGATGACAGCCTAGATCAGATCTCCACAACTGATTGAACGGTGGTTGGGCACGGAGATCTAACGGTGGTTGCTCGTCCTAGAGATCATCCTTGATCGGATGGCTGGAAGACGATGACGAAGAACGGGGAAGAACTCATGGCGAGGCGAGCTTCCCCCATCCAGATCTCCCTCCTCCAACCCTCGTTGACCCTCCAAAATGGCTGACGACACCCCGGGACCGATCCTCTGTTGACTGGAAGCTTCAAAATACTCTGGCGAAGGTCGGAGCTCACCAGCAGAGACGACGGAGCATGGTGGCTCCAAGTACCTCCGGTGATGCATAAAATAAGCCCCAGGTGCTTCGTTGGGCTACGGACATGCAAGAAGAGAGTGAAGGAGTCGAGGGAAAAATGCCCCGACCCCGCGGAGAGGTGGATGTGTGTGGGGTGGACGTCGGTGGCCGGAGGAACTCGAACTCCGGTCGTGCGAAGATGACACGGTTTTGTGGCAATGCGAACGAGATTGATGATTGATCTTAGCTACGGATTACTCCTGATGTCCTACGGGACTGAAAGGAAATAAAAGGGAGGGGAAAACGCTCACCCAAGATGCGCCGACGGTGAGCGTGGCGGCGCACTCCGGCGAGGTGGATCGGCCTCGATTCAACACCTCCTTGGTCCCCGGAAAGGCTCAACCTATTCCTGCTGTCACCAGGGAGGTCGTCAAGGTCTTCGGCTAGGGTTTAGGTGGAGGAAGAGTGATCAAAGAGTGAAAGAAGGTCAGGGGTCCTTTTTGAAAGAGAGACGTAAGTGGCTCGAAGAACGGGGCGTAGCAGGTGACGCAGTGACGCCGAAAAAATCACTCGGCGAGAAAGAGCAATGCACGAGGAGCAAAAGTTGTGAAGAAGTCAACACGAGATCATGCAAGTAGCCTCGAAAATTTTTCAAACACGGGTCAAAAACCATTTCTGACACTGTACAAACCTCGATCAGAGAGTTGACCGAGGTCAACCAGCGGATGGTTCTGGTTGTTCCATGTGGACCAACCAGAAAAATCCTTGGCAAAAAGGTTTATTAATTCGATTAAAAATAATAAATGATTTAATTAATTTTTGGTTATAAAATGAAAAATGTTATTATTTTATAAGTTATTTTATTATGATTTTTATTTATTTTTTAGAGGTATAAAATTACAATTTGCCTTTGTGGCTTATATAGGTATACTCTTCTATATATTTTAATATTTTATTTTTAATTTTTATATTTAAATTTTATTTATTTTGTTTATTATTTTATATATTTACAACTCATTTTATACACTTAAATATATTTTTATTTTATTTTTATGAAGTATTTTATACAATTAAATAAATAGAAGTATAATTCTCATAGGTATAGTTATAGGTATTATACCTAGGTATTGTATAGAAGTATTTTATTTTTGTGTTTTATTGATGTTTTTATTCCTGTTTTAATATACGCATATATTATAAATAATATTTACAAAATTATAAAAAATATACATGTATAAAAATAATGAATAATGAATAAAATGAATATTTTAATCGGTATAAGTATACAAGAGAGGTCCAAAACTCAACTTTCAAACCGTAGCTCCGCAATACGAAACCACCTTCATTAAATAGCTTATTTAAAATTATATATAATTAAAGATGAGTTTGATACATTTCGAGTTTTTATTTGAGAGATACAAGTCTGGGAAGTTGGGATTCTAGAATCTTATTCAGATCATAACTTTTTATATGTACATTATTTTTGTGTGAAATCAATTTTGTATTTTTCTTTATTTAATTATCTACAACTTTCATGTACAAAGTTTCTTTATTTGAGGTGTAAAAAGTGGAACCAAAAATAGATCCTAAAATGAATTGAATAAAAGGAAATTTTATTGGTTTCTGACGCTTATCTCTCCCTACTTTATTCCTTGTCGACCTAGTCATCGAGATGCCTAAGTCTCGAGGTTTCTGGTCATAAAATATTTACAATATTTTATTCTTTTTTCTTTATTCTATAATTTTGGCTTTAAAAATAGTATTTTATACACAATTTGTACAGTAATGCATGAGTGATAAAATGCACAAATTAATAGTATTTACATGCATTTAATAGGATTTTTAAGGCCAAAATGATAGAATAAAGATGATGAAACGTAGATTCATCAATAACTAATATTGTAGTAGTTGTTTAAATCAGAGTCATACGTTCGACTCTTTCACCCTGGAGGCCACCGCGAGCCTCCACCCCTCCACTCCGGAGGCCACCAGGGCCTCCTCCAACCCCTCCCCCCCCGGAGGCCACCGCGGGCCTCCTCCAACCCCTCCCCCCACCGAAGGCCACCGCGAGCCTCCTCCACCCCTATATTAATTCCACACATATCCTTCATTTTCTTCACCACTAGGCTTGTGCCAGTAAGTTAACATTTGTACCCTAAGTTTCCTTTCTAATTACCCCCGTGGTGGCCGGTGGCCTCCCTCCCCTACTCTCAGAGGCCACTACAGGCCTCCACCTAGGGATGGGCATGGGCTGGGCTGGGCCGGGCCCTGAAGGTCCCATGCTCAAGCCCATCTAATTATTTTGGGCCTTAGGCCGGGTCTAGGCCCGCAAATCTTCTTGTTGTTCGGCCCAAACCTAGGCGGCCCATTTCCTTTGGGCCCGGCTTGGGCCGGCCGGCCCAAGACTAGACATGTTCTACGGACCTATATACCTTGATCTCCTCATGATTAATTACCACGAATTCCTCCTGACAACACACAATCCTTTCCTACTTCAAGAAATGTGACTACATGGATGATTTCTAGCCTGAAAAAACTCCTAGACTGAATATACCATCCTCCTCACATGTAATATAAGACATAAAACATTAACAAATAAAATAGGGAATAATATTATATTACTTATGAAAAAAACATTGTAAAATTGTAAATCAATCTCTTCAAATTGTAAAACAATGACGTTTTAGTGACAATAAAATGTCAAAATTTCTAAAGCCACTACATAATTATATTTTAGTTGCTATCGAAAAATAAAAAAAAGATTCTTCAACAATGATATACCTTAGCAATTAAGCTTGAAGCCTCGGAGGACAATACAACATGGGGTTTTGGGAGTGGGATGTGGGTTTCTCGTGCATGAGGGGATAGGAGCCTATGGCATCAACCGTGTTTAGCGTGAGGGGAGGGAGCTGGGAGGGAACATATGTCCCTAACTAAGGCTCGCGGGCCACATTTGGGCTGGGCCGTGGGCTCAATCTCTGGCCATACTACGGGCCACCACTCGGGCCTATGTCGGACCGGGCCTCGGGTCAGATCAGTTGGGCCATGTCAAGCCCGAGCCGGCCCAAAAAGATTGGGTCGATTTTTAGGCCCAGGTCCAGCCCAATGTCCCTCTTGGGCTTGGGTTGGGCCGGGCTTTTTAGGCCGAACTTCGAGCTGGGTCGGGCTGCCCCAACCCAATGCCCATCCCTACCTCCACCCCTCCCCTACCCCCCGAGTCTATGCAGGCCTCCACCCCCCTCCCCCGGAGGCCACACGGGCCTCCACACACCCCTCCTTCCCCCGGAGGCCACACATGCCTCCACCCCCCCCCCCCCTCCCCCCTCTCGGAGGCCACCGCAGCCCCCCCCCCCCCCCCCATCCCCTCAGAGGCCACCGCGGGCATGCACTCCCCCCCCCCCCCCACGCCCCCTCGGAGGCAACCTCGAGCATCCACCCACCCCGTCCCCTTGGAGGTCCACCCCCCCCCCCCGGAGGCCATCGCGGGCCTCCACCTCCCCCCCTCTTCCACCCGAGGCAACTGCGGGCCTCCACACTCCCCCCACCCTTCGGAGGCCACTCGCGGGCCTCTGCCTCCCTTCAGAGTACACAGCGGGCCTTCACCTCCCCCCGGAGGCCACCTCCCTCTCTCCCGTGAGGCCACCATGGGCTCCCCCCCCCCCCATTCTCCCCGGAGGCCACCGCGGGCCTCCACCACCCCGTTCCCCCAGGAGGCCACCCCCACTCCCCCTCCCCCTCCAGAGGCCACCGCGGGCTGCCACCCCACCCCCTCCTCGGAGGCCAACGAGAGCCTCCACCCCCTTCCCCCGGAGGTCACCGAGTGCCTCCTCCCACCCTCCCGGGAGGCCACCACGGGCCTCCACCCCCCCCCCCCCCGAGGCCTCCACCTCCCTCTCTCCCTCGAAGGAGGCTACCACGAGCCTCCACCGCCCTCTCCTCCGGAGGCCACCGCAGGCCTCCACCTCCCTTCCCCTCCAGTGGCCACCGCGAGCCTCCACCCCCTTCCCCCGGAGGCCACCGCAAACCTCTACCCTCCTTCCCCCCTCGAGGGCCACCGCGGGCCTCCACCCCCCTTTCCCCCCAGAGGGCCCCCTCCCATCAATATGAAACACAGATCCCATACCCACGTTCAGTTGTCCCACTAAATTTTGATTGGAAGATGAAAGTAAGGAATTTTGATTCATTTTCTTCGTGAAACAAATCAGAGTTGTGATTACTAAATTTAAATTTGCTCATGTTGGTCAATAAATTTAGCATATGTATGTAGAAATGGAAACTAACAAAAATAAGTTTTATTACTTACCTCAGAAACTCTTACAGATTTATAATAGATTTTAAAGTAAATTGCACAAAAGTCACTGAATTATACGCCTGATTTTAATGGAGTACCGATACTTTAAAAGGTAACATCGTCAGCCATTGTGTTGAACCAAATCAAACTCTTGAGATACGCCACTCCCTCTTCTTCGACAACCTTAACGAGCTGACCCTGACAGACTACAATAGAAGGCCGAGCAGACGAGATCCAAAGCATACCCTTCTGATCAAGAAGTAACTAGATTTCAAGGGGGACTTCGAGTCAAAAGAAAAGGTCGCATATTTTCGTACAGAACTTTTACATATTTTTTGATATCCATATCCAGTGTATATTCTGCCTATTAATGTGTATTTTCCTTACCTCCTCCGCACCCTCCCCCTCCAGCCCCTCCTCCTCCACCGAGCACCTCCTCCTCCACCGCAAGGCCTTCCTCATTCGATTCTCCCACCGCAGACTAGAACTTGTAAACATTTTTTACCCAGAAAGAGACGTCCATCCAACACAGTGAGTCTGTCCCCTCTGAAAGTCCATTAGTCGTGGCCAACCGAAATCTTCTGCTCTTTGATCTTAAGACCTCGGAGGTGTATCCAAGCCCCCCCCAGAAGTACATATGGTTGATGCAGTATTCCACGTGCTCGTTTTTCTGTCTCTGTTATTCTATTTTGGTTGCCTGACATAGGGATTGTGCAGTCGAATGCTGCAATGTCGGGCTCGTCGAGGAACGCCACGAGCGCGGAAGGATCCATCGACGAGAGGGAGGAGAACGGCGAGGTGAACGTGGCATCATCGTGGTAGTAACTGGCATTCTCTCCGCTTATGTTGCCGGAACATGAAGTGTTGTCGCAGGTCCTCATTATCTCCCCTAAGATCTCACCGCCGAGGCCGTCGTCGTCATCGAATTCAGGAGTTTGGCTGACGGCCGCGTCGGAGAGCATCTCTTTGAAATCCTGCAGCGGAATGTTATGCCATATCTATTATAACAATGAGACTATTTATGTCAAAATCCGACTAATTTAGATCATATCTGCATGGTTTACTATTCAATGGAAAAAAATTGAATGTATGACAAAATATTATTGTAACTAAATTCCCCTTTTACAATGTTGCTCCTGTAAAATTTTCTATTTTACGAAAATGTCCCGTGAAATTGTAATTTTATATTGGATACACCCGTAAACTTTTTTAAATAGCATGTAAACTTTTCCATTTTACAGAAATGCCCCTATGCACTTCTCTATTTTACAAAAATGTCCCTACCAAGGTAACTGTGCAGGCTGCTTTTTGTAAATAGAGAAGTTTATCGGGGTATTTACTAAAAACGTCAAAAACATACCATTGTATTTTAATATTAAACTTTGAAATATTAATACCCAGGTAAATTTTACACGGTTATACTTTCAAACTTTTATTTATAAGCATACCCTTGTAAAGTTCAAAGAAAAAGAACCCCAGAAACTTCTTCATTTTATAAAACAAAGAAGTTTGCAGGAGATATTCATGTACAAAAACCAAAAAGAATGTAAGGCGATATCTAAGATTTAGGGTAATGAACACATAATTGACAATAGCAATAGAAACGGTTGTGGATATATCTGTATCCGATCCATGACTGTATTTGTTTTATATAGATTTTGACATCCGTATCTGTATCCATTTTAAAAAGGATACAGATGTAACATCACGAGCTTAGGTCCTCGATCCGTTATTGAGGAAAATTGGTCTTGACAACTTGTTGAGTTCAGGTCCAAATAAATCTGTTGACAACCACGTAAAACGCTTAAGTCCAAGTTGTCAAGTAGTAATCCCTACCACTTATAACCCACCTTCACACTTTGTGAGTTTTGTAATAACCATACCCCTCAAGATAGTCCCACATCTAAAAACTCACACAGTGTGGAAGTGGGTTATAAGTAGTGGGGATTACTACTTGATAACTTGGGCATAAACATTTGGGTGATTGTCATCGACTCATCGGATCCATTGGACCTGAACTCAACAAGTTGTCAAGACCAGTTTTTCTTAATAACGGACTGTAGACCTAAGCTCGGGACGTTACAAATGGTATCAGAGCCAATTTCACTTTGATACTGGAAAGGCTACCCGAGAAGTGGAGCCACCCTAAAAAAGATAGGAGAAAATGGCTACCCGGAGCGTGCAACCGCCACTGTCATTGAGAATAAGTGATGGGTCATGTCGCAACGAGGGCATTACGAATATAAGTGGATGAGGTTGTAACACACATACCCCCAAAGATAGTCCCATATTTAAAACTCACAAAGTGTGAAAGTGGATTATAAGTGATGGGGATTACTAATTGACAACTTGAGCTTAACCATTTTGTTGTCAACGAATCCATTTGGACCCGAACTCAACAAGTTGTCAAGGTCAGTTTTCCTCAATAACGGACCGGGGACCTAAATCGGGACGGTATAACAGATATGGATATCGTTTTGATATCCGCAAACATCTGTATCCTTATAGTTGTTTTCGTATATAAATATAATCATAGATTTATTTTTAACCACATATAACTAATACCTTCTTTTACCATATTTGTATAATTTTTATGATACAAACACATTTAATAAATTTATATCATGTGTTTTCCATCCAAATCGTATATATTTAAGTAGATTCTATAGAGTATTTCTAATATTACTCGTATGCGATTAGTATCATTTTACATCCGTATCTATTTTTTATGGATATGGTAAGATAGTTTTGTTGAAAATATATTTAATTTGTAATTTGTCTGTATAAAGTTGTTGTCACTAATGTAATCTTGCACAACACATAATTAAGAGAGAGTCCACTTAAGAGAATATTCTAGAAAAAAGAGATGTAGAAAATATCTAAATGTTTCTCTGCTTCCCACTAAAATATCTAGATATTTTCATTTAAAAGATACGTATGGGAGATGATTCTAGATCTCTCTTCCAGAATATCTCCACCCCTTACAAAGCCTATAACTGCCACTCAATATGTCCTCCTTTCACAGATACAACATAACAAGAAGAACAACACATCCACTACAATAAGAGTCCTCCTTCAAAGTCTTGTAAGTCATTCTCCCTTTGTTGCAAACATTGTAAGTCCTCTTATTGTAAAAGTTCAAGTCCTTTATGCAAGTTCACGTTTTAATGAAAAGATATTCTTGATTTCACATATACCTTGTACATTGATTCATATTCTTTCCCTCTAATTTAATTCTTATCCACCGCTAATCTTCCGCTGCTCCAACAAATTTAATCCTTCAATATCCATATTCATATTCGAAAACGGATAAGAATACGTTAATACATACTATCTATATCTTTATCTGTATTCGTCCGTTAATGTTATCAATGTGTATTCGTATAAACTTTGCATTCAGAAAATATTCTCCTAAACATCTTTATTTGAAAAGTATCATTTATTCTTCATTTTTTATAAAAGCCTAATTGCACAATTACAAATGGATGTTATTGTAATACAAAGAAGTTATAGGGAGTATTTATATAAGAAATAAAAAAATGTAATAAGTCCGAAATAAGCTTTATATAATATTATAGAAACTTTGTGAATATAATCGCAAACTTTTTCATTTTCCCATAATACATTTATAAACTTCACCATTTCACAAAAATACCCTGAATGACGTGTTTTGGCTGGAGTGTTTTTGTACAATAAATAAGTTTATATTGATATTAAAATCCCTAAAAATTAAGTTCTAGGCGTCGCAAGCTTGTATTGCTACATGTTAACCCATATAAGCTTCGTATTTATAAAAATATCCACGCAAATTTACTTATTTTACAAGCACCTCTGAATTGCATAGTCACATGGGACTGCTTTTGTAAAACAAAGAAGTTTCGAGGGATATATTTATGTAAAAACCTCCCAAAGAAATACGAGTTGAGCATTTACCCCATTTTTTCAAAAATTGATTACCTCTCTAATTTGTTGCCCCTTTGGGCTGATAATGTCATCTTCATGTTGAGTTTTACCCATTTTTTTAAAAGCACTTGATAATTCCATTAGCTCGACCAATTGTGAGAGGACCCGTCTTCTTCTTCGTGCTTCATGCTCATGTAGAGGAACTTGATTTAATGATATACAATCATGAGGTAAAGACTCCAAATCTCTCTTGTTGTGGACAACTCCACGGAGATCAACTCTCTTGTTCTCTGGAAGTACCACGAGTCATTGTCATGCTTGCAAGTGCACAGATCAAATTTAAATATATCACATCAAAGATATGTTCTTATACTCATGTAATCTTACGAAACGGTGAGGAAATATTTTCCACTACCATGTGATTTTGTATTTGCAATTAAATTTTTTGTTACGCGATTGCATTGCTGCTCAAAGGATGAGCAACTTTTATTATGATGTTGACTTATTTCCTGTATTTTATGATGTGTGGGGTCTATCCTCCCTTCAAATATAAAAATAATTATAGATAAATTCAACTAATGCAAAAACAAATTACTCATTTTGTGATGCTACTACTTTTTTGCTACCCTACCTTTAACGAAATTCCTGCTATGGTTAAACCATCACGTTTTTGTTACCACGAAATCAACTATTGCACATCATCATTGCAATATTTTTTGAGATATTTACATGAATACTGATTTGATTTTACAATGTCTTATTTGTTGTTTGGTTAAAAATATTGTTACTAAGAATGTGAATGCATCACATATATCACAGAAGTTCATTTTGTATCCAATTTATTTTATTAAAAATTGTATGCTAGTCGCCAAAAGTGAAAATTGGCAGGTAAAGATATGAATATATACTACACAAACTTGTCTTAAGATAACAAATGATTTAATTTTTATTGCCTTGTTTTTTGTAGTTAAATAAATAAGAATCAACATTATAAACTACTGTATACTTTAAATGTGTAACAAACACTACATTGGTTGTTATATTCATAGTAAAGAAATATATAACAACAGTTATCTATAGTTTTTTTCTTCTAGCTGTTGTTAAATTTAACAATAATTAATACAAACTTTAATGAATAAATCAAAAAATAAGTCATCGTTGTATTGACCTCTAGCACCGAGTATGACATTCATTACTAACTACAATAGCAAAAGTTAATTTGTGACGTACAATATCAGTTGTTAAATATTTAACACAACAAGATATGATAATGAATATTCAAATTATTCGTTACCATTGATTAATTTTATTATAGTGCATGTATAATCATATCTTCTATCTATTTTAAAGTATGAACACAAATGCAAATAAGAATATTACAGAAATACTTTATGTATTAACTTCAAGATAATTGTTTAGGATTATAATAACAATTGGGAATTGTGAATGAATGTATAAGATGTTGCTGCGCATCATTATAAATATATCTAAAATTATATTTATAATTTAAAAAGGATAAAAATTATGAGCATTAATATTTATGATTGTGAAATCGATGTCTAAATTCACATCCACTTGAAATGAATACGAATACAATTGTCAAAATCTTTATAAAATAAATATAATATCATATTGGAATAAATATTCTCTATTATCCCTAATTGCCACATGAATATTATTTTGTCGCTATTAAGTTATTAACCATTGCAGTATTAATCCTTGCTAGTGATGTAATTATTAATATATCATTTTTTATGAATTTTAAGAATAAAGGCTAATTCCGCAACAACAGATGTTATCCACAGATGTTATCCATTGTTATATAACAGGTGATATATGTGGATTACTAAGTACGCATTGAAGCATTTTGTTCTTGTGCTGGGAAAATAATAAAAGAGTAAATTATACGAAAGTTCGTGAACTATATACTCGATTCAATACCATATCTAAATTTTCTAAAAAATAACAATGTAGCAACTGATTTTTAAAAGAGAGATTTACATTCATAATACTGACTAATTTCATAATTACTTTACGTAACTCTCGATATCGTGGCTTGTCAAAAATCCAGTTATTATGTTTTCATTTTTGTTTGGGTATTATAGTGTGATTTTAGATCTTTCTTTTAAACCAACAGGAAGTTACTGTTAACTGATTAAGTAGTTGTTTACTAGTTCTCAGACTTGGTTAAGTAGTTGTTTACTAGTTCTCAGACTTGCCAAGATAAACAGACATGGTGTGGGTATTTTAAAATTTCAGCTTTTGCTAATTATGTATAATTACTATTAAATTGATATTAGCTTATTCTAAAGAAAATGTGGACACGATATAAGTACATAGATGAATATACAATTGATGAATCTCGGATTCATCACTCTAAGTCTCATTAATTAAGCTCAGATCCCTCAAAATCAATAGCATTTCAGCATTTATTCTTTATAATTAGCATTCATGCATGATTTCATAAGAATTGCATTTTAGCATTAATTTCTGCATAAAATAAGAAGCCAAAAATCCAAGCCACAGTTGACCTGTAAATAGCCTAATTTCGCAGATTTTTAACTCCTCCATGCTGACACCGCATAACCCAAAACCACATCCACTGTGTACACATCACTAACAAGAATAAATAAAAAATACAAAAAAATAATTAACCCAGTTAAGTGGACCAAAAACCCAAACCCTAGTTTCAGGATTTTCGGACTAAAAGCCACATATCTTCCCCATCCAGTGTCCGATCTGATCCTACTCACTTTTGAACTAATGTACATTCAATTACCTTCAAAATAAGACCAAGTTCAAGTGAATCGGAGCTCGTATGTGAAAGTTGGTTTTTGGGCCTCTTTTGTACCTTGTATATTTTCGCGGCTTTTGACCTTGTATTTTATGCATATATTTTCTTTATCATTAAAAATCCAAAAAAATTAGAATTAGGTGTCTTCTATTTATCTTTGATTTTTCCATATTTTTCCGTATTTTTATCTTGTTTAAAAATGACAAAAAAATTAGAAAACCCAAAAATCCAGGTATTCTATGTACATGGGATACCCAAAAAATTCACTTTTTACATTTGACCTATTTTAGCTTTGGCGTCTTCATAAAAGTTGTAGATCTCGTCGAGACGAGCATTTTTCGTGAAGGAACTTTTTCGATCCGAGGTCATTTGCTATTTCTTTTTAATTTTACAAAATGTTTTTCTTCGATTTATCTGGAGCTGACACGTGGCAGCCCCAGAGGCCGCCACGTGTCAGCGATTTTTCGCCCTTTTTAATATTGTTTTAAATAAAAAAATTTAAAAATTTAATTAAATACCACGCACGTGCAGAGCACGTGCCACCCCCCGCACGCGCACTGCACGTGCGCCCGCTCCGTCTCTCCTTTGTCCTCTTCGTGCCACGTGTCTCATTTGGGGCCGTCCGATCTCGACCGATCGGACGACCCTTGACCATCTTCCCCAATCGCGCCTCTCCCCCGAATCCTCCGCCTTCCCCGTCGCAAACGGCCAACTACCTCGCTGCTCGTTCCGGCCACTCGCCGTCGAGCCCCCTTCTCGCCCAGGTACTCTCTTCCTCTATTTCTCTCTCTACCTCTCTCCGACATTGCTCCGAGCATCATCTCCGCTCAGAGCAACGACCAACGCCAACCCCCTTCGACTTTCATCTCCTCATATCCGCCCCGATCATCTTCATCCTCACGTAATCACCTCTGATATCGACCACCATCATCATCTTCTCCGGCCGCATCTCCAACGACCTTCTTCTCCATCGCTACGCCTCCGCCTTCAGCGCCGCTTCACCGCCAAACGCAAGTCATCTCCAACCTCCCGTCATCAACTTCTTCGCCGGTCAACATCGATGCGACTCCAGCCACGTCTTCACCGACTTCGCCGTCATCGACCTCGGCTCCGACCACCGTCTTCATCAGCGCCCCGCCTCTCCACGACACCGGAGCTCCACCGCCGCTCCGTCAACACCTCGCCTCCAACGTCGCCTTGGCCAACCCACCGGCCAGCTACCGTCTACGACCTTCATCACTGCCATCGTCAACACCACGGTCGTCTCCAGCACCGACTCCTCCGCCTTGCTGCACCGAACTACATCGACCACCAGCTCCGACACATCGCTCCGCCATCCAGACACCAGGCTCCTCCGCCCCCTCGCCTTGGCTGACTCGCCGCTCCACCAGGCCCCGCCAGGAAGGGCCGAGCTCCCTCCCGTCGCTCCGGAGACCACCAGCAGCGGGCTCGCAGCCCGAGACCCCCACGTGCGAGGCGCATGCGGGGGGACGTCAGCCTGCATCAGCATCCAGAAGGCACGTGCGTGGCACGTGCCTTTGGGGAAATTTCAAGTAACCCCCCGGAGCTTCACTTAATTGCATTCAAGCCCACCGACCAGTGGCACGTGCTACGCACGTGCCATCCTTGGACATTTTGCAGTTACATCCTCCAGTTCTTGGTAATTACTCTTAGGCCCCTTCTCTGCATTTTATTTTATTATTATTGCATCCATACCCCTGTAATCCCCCTCAGTTCTAGACCGCTTCTCTACATTATTTTATTTATTTAAAAATAGCACTTTGTTCCTCTTATAATTCTCTACATTTTAATATATTGTGGATATTTTTCTAAATAATGGTTAATTAATAATCAATTTTCTGTGGAAAATTGCGAAGTTTATCCAGTTTGTGCTCTAAATTTTGTAATTGATTAACTGTTGCTCTAAAAATCTCCTAAAAATCACATAGTGTAGAGTTTATTTTGATTAACATTGTGCTCAAAAAATTTTTGCATTTGCATGCATATCTTGTCCTGTAAAAATCATCTTGCATATTTCATTATTTAATTTTTAATAGGTATTAAACCCCACATTTTCAAGGTCTAGGATTTTTTCTAAGATCCATTACCTAGTGATTGATCTTAGATAATTTTATTTCTCGAAAATAAGTAGGTTTAATCTTTATTATAATTAAATATTGAAAATCATTCTGTCTGCATTTAAAAATTCATAAAAAAATCAATTGCATCCAAAAATTCCAAAAAAATTACAGTGCATTCATTTCATCATCATTTACATTGTGGCCAAGTTTCATATTTTTCGGACATTGTTTGATCGAAATTTACATTTTAGTCCCTAAAATAGTCCGAATTTGCATTGTGCATCCTTTATTTGCATTAAAAATTCTAAAAAAAGACCACCTTGAAAACCGAACACGAATTGGATAGACATATCTCTAGGTTGTTCCTTTGCCTCCTTGTGATCGACCTTGGGACTTGTCCAAGTAAAATAAACATAAAAACCACTTGATTAAAAATTGATTAAACATTTGTGGTTATTTCTTGATTGTTTCCGATCACCGCCTACAACGAACAAAATTATTATTTTCACACTCGAAGATAAAAAACAACTTCTTAACTCGGCATTTTCGGACTCGTCAGATGGCGCCGTTGACGGGGAGGCAAACGGCTTAGTTTTGTGTTTTGAAAATTTGTGTCTGGTTTCCCGCATTCGGGTAGTCTGACCCCCGAATTTTTCATTGTAAATCCCATAAAATTTTTTCCAGCATTTATTTTCTTATTTTATTATTTTTTGAGTCACTCTCTTATATCTTCTCTCTTATTTTTCTTGCGAGGTACCCGGCGCACGTGGAGCGGTTTTTCAAGAAACCGATGCATCTTCACCGACATTCGAAGAGACCGCAATTAATTTAAGATCGAGTCGAGTCGTGAGAGAGCATAGAGTCTAGGTTTTTAATTTCTGCAAATTTCAATTTTTGCTCATTTATAGCGGTGTCCGATTGGACTCTCGCGTGTGCAAAAAGACCTTGAACTCTATTTGTGGTGTGTCGTGGCATGTTTCACTATCCGGCGAGGGTGGGGTTCGACTTGAGTGGCGATTAGGATAGACCTGCACATACAGCTCTCAGAGCATTTTTATTTTTGATTGTGCTCGTAGGATCTTAAGCCACACTGCACTTTAATTGAGACGCACATCAGATCGTTCAACTTAACCAAATTTAACTCAATTCTTCCCCGCTAATAGAACTTTCTGCTTAGGTGCAGTTTTCATCGGCTTGCACGCATTTAGAATAAATTTTTCAATTCTATATTGCATCCCACATGGAGATTGCGAGGAGGCACTGTAAGTCTTCTAACTGAGCATACATCATTATTTTTCACGTGCATCGGCTTTTCCCGAACTCCTCCCTCTTGTTTTATCACATAATTTTAAAAGGAAATTGGGACTGGACGGTAGACATGTATTTGTGCTCATCTAATTTTTTTCAGTGATCACCTCATTAAAAATTGGGACTGCTAAATATAGCTGATCCTAAGAATCCATAAAATCAAGAATTTCTGCGGGAGAGCAACCCCGACATTGTTTGATTTTATCTTGCAGCGAGGAGAGAGACGCACACTAGGATAAAGCCCAGCTCTAAAACCTAACAGCTCGTTTAAATGGCTTGCAAGACTTGAATTCTCACCAATTAAAACTGACAAGATAATTGGCCGGACTCTTACGGCCTTCATTGAGTGAGTTGGTGAAAGAAATCTTTGTATTGTGTTTGGTTTGTGCGTAGAAAGTAAGTCATCAGCGAATACTGCACATTTGTGCCTACATCATAAACCGCAAACCTCTTGTTGACCTCGAGAATGGAAGATTGTGGTAATTCTTGTTCGAATTCTACGAACCCTTCTTTCTCTACCACAAACTCTCCAATCTCAAAAGCCCAGAGAGACTCTTACTCTGGACCTACTTGGCCTCCGGGAAACTCTTCCCAAGAACCCTATTCCTACGATTCCTTCTTCTTCCTAGAAGGAGGACAGACTCACACTGTCTCTTTCTCACCAAAAAAGATTAAGGATAACTGTTACATCAATTCTTTCCTATCTATTAACTCAAACCCTTTATATTCTGAAGGTGAAGAAAAAGAGATGCCACCCAAGATGTCTTCCAAGAAAGACCCTGAAGATGAACATAATGAAGATCCAATGAAGATGATTCTTGCAAGACTGGCTGCATCTGAGCAGCAACAACAGTTACTGAGGGAGCAGCTCGAACAAATGAATGCTGGGGAAGAACTGCCAATGGAAGCCGCATACAACCCTGGACAGTACAGAGTGTGGAATTATTTGCAGCCACCACAACCAGAGATCCACTATGAACTAAAGCCACATTTTGTCAGTCAATTACCTCAATTTCATGGTAATACGACTGAGGAGCCATATGAATTCTTGAGGGACCTAGAGCTGATATGTTCTAATCTGAGGCACCCACAAGTCAGCCAAGACTACATTCGTCTCACTGCACTACCTTTCGCCTTGAAAGGGAAAGCAGACTACTGGGTAAAAAACTTGGGGGTGACTGTGACAACTTATGAGAGGTTCAAAAACCTATTTCTGAAGAAATTCTACCCCTTGAGCCGGACCAATCAAATGAGGACCCGCATCACCAGTTTCTCTCAGATGCCCAATTAACCACTCTGTGAGGCGTGGGATAGGTTTAAGGACCTACTACAAAAATGTCCCTGCCATGATCTGGACAACAACATCCTAGTCCAGTCACTCTACTCTGGCCTCAACCACGAGACTCAAGGGTTTGTTAGTGCTACCTGCGGAGGGAATTACACATCACGTGGAGCTGAGACCGTCTGGAAAATAATGGAGCAGATGGCAGAAACAAGCCGGTCTCAAATTGCCAGTAGAGCATACACTGATTCCCTGAACACCCTTCAAGCCAAAGGCAGGAAGCAGACGGTTGCAGAAATAGCTGAGGACTTAATTCCAAACATACACTTTATTGCTGATAAATTGACAATAGTGGATAAGAGAATGAACGACATCGACAGCAGGATTTCCCAATTCCCAAAGCAGATGGAGGAGCTCACCGAGAAGGTATCCAAGATGGGGATGCCTAGTGCACCTACTGTCCCGGTCTATCATGTGCATCATGTCCAGGAGCAGACAGGAGCAGAGCAACAGCAACCACGGGCTCAGGATCAATCCTATGCCCAATTTTCCCAACAGCCGCCCCTACCGACTGAGACAGTCAAGGAAGCCCTGCCTCTGACATTTGAAGTAAACGGCATCTGGTACACCCAGGACACTACCCGACAAGGTAATATGGGGGACCGTCAGACTTATCAGCGTCCACCCACCTTCTATAATGCCGCATTTCCTCCACAGCACACTACATATTTCCAGCAGCCGAAGCAGCAGCAACCCTACAATCGCCAGAACCAACCTCAGCAATACCATCAACAATCTCAAGCCCCCAGACAGTCAGCTCAGTCGTCCAAACCTCCAGAAGAACCGATCGACATCCAGAGACAAATGCTTGAAGAGTTTCGCCACTTCCGAAATGAGCTGCAAGATCTACGGGTTGATGTCAACCGCTTGTCCCGTTGGAAGGATGGGCAGACAGCTCCAGCCACAACCATTCCCGCCCAAGTTCAAGCTAACCCCAATAGCTTGAACAAATTTCACTCATCTCAACACAATAACCAGGTATACTATTCAGATTTTTCCGCATCTGAACATGAGATCCTTTCGTTTGACAAAATCAATGCCATGTCACTCAGGAGCGGAAGGACCGTAGTCGTACCTGACCGGGCAAGGGAATCGGACCATGAAGACTCAGAAGATCAACCGGAGGATGTTTTCGAGGAGGAAGATGAAGGACGCTCGAAGATCCCAGCAGTAGATAAAGGGAAAGTATCTATGGAGTCGGCAGAGGACCTTGAACCTCTAGTTGCTGCAAAAATACCTTTGTCACCTTTTCAGCAACCCGATTTTGATTATTATGATTGTAGTAAAAACTCCAAATCGAATAAAGATGCTCTTATTTATGATTCTGGCCCTCTATCTCCTGTCTCAAATGCTTCCATTCCTTTCCCCCTTGCCCTAAAGAAAGGAAAACAAAAGAAAATAATCAAAAATGACCTAGTCATGGAAAAATTCTGCCAACAAAACATCACAGTCAAAGTACCCTTTGATCAGTACGTGGCCGGTAATCCAGCCTTTCAGAAATACTTGAAGGCAAAATGCACTCCCACCAGGACTCATACAAAGAGAACAAGTCAATTTGTGGAGACTCATATCTTGACAGTTGCCACCACCAAATGCGTTAAAAACCAGCATCTGCCAAGAAAGAAAAGGGATCTGGGCGCCCATTATGTGGAGAGTCGCATTGGCGGCATAGCGTTCACACGCACACTTCTCGACAATGGATCTTCCATAAATCTTCTACCCTTAGCCTTATATTATCGATTGGAGTTGGGCCCTCTAAAGAAATCATCATCTTTACTCCAATTTGCTGATAAATCCACTAAAAGACCTAAGGGAGAAGTGAAGAATGTCATCATCATTATCGAGGGTACAGAATACAAGGTGGACTTCACTGTCCTGGATATGGAGACCCCGACCCACTGGAAGGAATCACAAATCATTCTCGGAAGACCATTCTTAAGAACCGCCAAGGCTATATTCGATTACGGTTCTGGCATGATGAAATTCCGTTCTCCAGGCGGAGAAGTAGACTTGGAGATGAAACAAACAAAGTGGAAAAGACCAGACTCCGAATCCACCACTGAAGATGCTGAAACATCAGAATGCAATCTCCTCAGAACCACTAGGCCATGGGACCAACTGCCAGACATACAGATAGAAAGCACATCCTCAGAAGAAGAAATAATACACGATGCAGTCTCCAAGATTTCTAGACCCCCATATTATTATACTCTTGATGACACAGAAATCCTCTCGGAATTGTCAGTCCCATCACCTTTGGGACAGTCAAGAAATATCGATGACGAGTCGGACGCGGCTCTGGCGGAATTACCATTCTACTTTAGCAATCCGACTGACTTTTCTTTGGAATTGGTAGCTAGCATCTCACATAATGATTCACCGCCAACCGATACTGAGCCAGAAGCAAAAGTCATTCAGCCAGACTTGATAGATGATTCAGAATTGCCAGAGCTGAAGCCACTACCCCCCACACTGAAGTATGCATTCCTCAATGGACCCAAGGAAAAATTCCCTGTGATCATTAGCTCATCATTAACTGTGGACCAAGAATCCAGACTACTCGAAGTCCTTGAGCGAAATCGAAAAGCCATAAGTTGGACTGTGTCGGATCTCGTAGGAATAAACCCTGCTCTCTGCTCGCACCAAATTTACGTTGAGGATAATGCAAAGCCTTCCCGTGAATTTCAGAGAAGATTAAACCCCAATCTTCGGGAAGTGGTGAAGAAAGAAATCGAGAAATGGTGTAAAGCAGGATTTATATACCCTATTTCTGACTCCAAGTGGGTGCCCCCCCTTCATGTCGTCCCGAAGAAGTCGGGAATCCAGATGGTCACCAATGAGGAGGGGGTAGAGATCGCAACTCGAGTACCCACGTCATGGCGCGTCTGTGTCGATTACCGGCGCCTGAATGCTGCGACCAAGAAAGATTACTTTCCACTGCCATTCATTGATCAAATATTGGAGAGACTTGCAGGGAAAGCATTCTTCTGTTTTCTTGATGGGTACTCCGGCTACAATCAAGTAGCTATCGCTCCCGAGGACCAGGAAAAGACCATGTTCACATGTCCCTTCGGTACTTACGCATTCAAGCGCATGCCATTCGGGCTTTGCAATGCCCCAGGCACATTTCAGCGGTGCATGATTGTCGTATTTGCTGAATTGGTTGGTGATTTCCTGGAAGTCTTCATGGACGACTTCTCGGTTCATGGTGATTCATTTGATACATGTTTAGGACACTTGGACCGAGTCCTTCAGAGATGCAGGGAGGTTAATTTGGTACTCTCGTGGGAGAAGAGTCACTTTATGGTGAATGAGGGTATCGTGTTGGGGCACGTCATCTCCAAAAAGGGAATGGAGGTAGACCATGCCAAGATGGATGTAATTAAGAAACTTGAGCCACCAACCAACGTCAAGTCAGTGAGGTCGTTCTTAGGGAATGTTGGATTTTATCGAAGGTTTATCCCAGATTTTTCAAAGATCGCCCGCCCTCTGACTGAGCTCTTAGGAAAAGACACCGAGTTTATTGTGAATCACAGATGTCTAGAGGCCTTCGAGCTCCTGAAAAAGAAAATATGTGAATCGCTGATATTACAAGCTCCCGACTGGTCTCTTCCCTTCGAGATCATGACTGATGCATCGGATTTTGCTATCGGAGCGGTACTCGGACAAAGAAGAGATGGAATTTCTTATGTGATTCACTACGGGAGCAAAGTGTTGGATCCTGCACAGAGAAACTATACAGTGACTGAAAAGGAAATGCTCGCAGTTGTTTGGGCCCTGAAAAAATTCAGATCATACATATTGGGCTCCAAGGTGACAATTTTCACAGATCACACAGCAATTAGATATCTCATGGATAAGAAGGATGCCAAGGCACGACTTTTGAGATGGATCTTGTTAATCCAGGAGTTTAATTTGGAAATCAAGGATAAACCTGGAATAAAGAATGTTGTTGCTGATCACCTTTCCCGAATCGAGCAAAACGATCATCCTGATATCGGACCAATCAAGGAGACTTTTCCAGATGAATCGGTTTGCGTCATTGATTCAACCCCATGGTATTCCGACATAGTAAACTATCTTGTCTCCAAGAAGGTTCCCTATGGTTGGACCAAAAAAATGATTGATCGATTAAAGTCAGATTCGAGAAAATACCATTGGGACGATCCTTTCCTTTTCTATGAAGGACCGGATTGTGTCTGGAGAAGATGTATTCCTCAGGAGGAATATCAGAGTGTCCTCACAAACTGTCATTCTCTCGAGGCGGGAGGACACCATTCGGGAAAGAGAACCGTGCACATGGTACTCCAATGTGGATTTTACTGGCGGACCTTATTTCAGGATGCTAATGAATTTGTACGGTCATGCCCGATTTGTCAAAGAATGGATGGGGCTATGAGATATAGAGATGAAATTCCCATGCAACCAATGATTTTCTATGATGTTTTTGATGCATGGGGGATTGATTTTATGGGTCCTTTTCCCAACAGTAATGGATTTGAGTACATCTTGTTAGCGGTTGACTATTTATCAAGATCGGTAGAGGCTATTCCAACCCGAACCGCAGATAGCAAAGTCGTCTGTAAGTTTATCAAAGATAACATCATTGCAAGGTTCAGGATACCAAAAGTTTTGATTTCTGATGGAGGTAGCCACTTTGTGAATAGAGAAATGAGATCTTTGGCTAAGGAGTACAAATTTGAGCATAGAATAGCCAACCCATACCATCCACAATCTAATGGCATGGCAGAGGTTTCTAATAGAGAGGTGAAGGGTATTCTTCAGAAATTGGTTCGTCCAGATAGGAAGAATTGGTCGAAACTGTTGGACCAAGTTCTATGGGCCTATAGGACAGCCTATAAGACTCCAGTCGGTACTTCACCTTTTAGGATGATTTATGGAAAGCCATGTCATTAGCCTGCAGAATTGATTCACAATTCAGAATGGGCGATCAAAAAGTTGAATTGGAGTTGTCACCTTGGGAAACTATGTCGAGACTTAAATCTGAATGAGCTAATTGAAATCCGAAATCGGGCATATGACAATAGTGTGATTTATAAGGACAAGGTCAAGAGATGGCATGATAGATACATTTGAGATAAAACCTTTGTCCCTGGACAGAAAGTGTGGTTGTTTAATGCTCGGTTGAAGATTTTTCATGGGAAACTAAAATCAAAATGGACGGGTCCCTACATTGTCATCGATGTGCATACCAATGGAAGCGTGGATATTACCGAACTCAAAGATAATGCACAACCTTTCTCAGTAAATGGACAACTGCTGAAGCCATATATTGAATCACCCAAAGAGCAGACAGTTCAAGTTGAGGTCATCTATTTCACGTAGAGCGAGGACATTGAAGATTTATCTGATCATTCCCACCCTCCCTCCCGACCACATCGGTCTCCTTGTACAGCTTCTTCCTCTACTTAGGCCAAGGCCTAAGTATAGGGGGGACCGATGCCATCTGTATATATCATTTTCCCGGATCACACTCTTCTTCACGATCGCTCCATCTCCACCCTTCTTCCATACTTAGGTGGACCAAAGCCTAAGTATAGGGGGAATCGACATCCACCTGTTTATACTCTCCTCATTCACATATCCCGATCGCTTCATTTTTCTTTGTATTTTCACTCCCTTACGCTTAGCCCGAGCTATGTCTTCTTTCCGCTTCTTGTGCTCTGAGGACATAGCACTCGCTAAGTATAGGGGGTCTGTATATACTATGTATATATTTTACCCATATCTCGTACTTTCGCGTAAGCCTATATGTATTTACGGGGTGGGTACTAACTTGAAAAAAAATAAACAAACAAACAAAAAAAGGTTTTCTACTAACACTAACCGTGCCCAAAATTTTTGAAAAAAAAAGAAGGCTTCTTATTCCATTTTCTGCATAAAAAAATCCCTTGCATAAAATGTCAAAAATAAAAAAATCAAAAAAAATGTGTATGCATTGCAC
Organism: Ottelia alismoides; assembly: GCA_037367405.1. Taxonomy (NCBI): domain Eukaryota; kingdom Viridiplantae; phylum Streptophyta; class Magnoliopsida; order Alismatales; family Hydrocharitaceae; genus Ottelia; species Ottelia alismoides. The sequence continues at coordinate 703,569 of JAZKJV010009477.1, read as the reverse complement.
ACACCTGCACTTCATCCAACATCACATGCATCTGTGAAAAGTCATTGGGTTCTGAATCGAGTTATGAGTAGAAACTGAGAGTGGTCTGGACTTGACCTTAATCAACCTAATTTTCAGAGGAACTTCACCGAGAAATAGGATTTTAAGAGTTTCAGGTCTTTTTGACTTAATTCCTTAAGTTCCACATGACAATGTACAGCATTTGACTCTTAGTGTCTAACCTGGTCTCGTCATTCTGGGTACAACTCTGGAATAGGGAATTAATTTGCACTCTCGCACTATGCACTTAGCTCAACCCAGACGAGATGTTGGAAGACTGTGTGAGTCTCTTTTCTGGTAGCGTGGAAATCTAAAGACCGGAGTACGGGTTGAAATAAAGCATCGGAAAAGGGATGGACGGCTGGGCACAATTTTTTCTAAGACCCCAAAAAATGTACGGAACAAAAAGATTCTATATCCGTAGGGGCACAACAAGATCCAAGCAGAACCACCGAAAATTCCAGATACAAAGAAGCAACTACCAAATAAATCCAACCAAAAAGGTCCAAGCTTCAAGAAACCTGCAGATCTTGGTGGAGACTCGGCTACACTGGCCATCTTCACAAGGAGAGGTGACTACAATGGCCACCCTCCAGTTCTTTTCCCCTTCTTCTATCTTCTCCCTCATTCGATTGTGAACACAGCACGACAGACCTTAAAAGGAAATACCTGACTCCCCGAGGACGAGTTACTAGAGAGGAGAGGAGCATGGTAGTCCGGCATTCTGAATGGGAAGAGCTAAAAACCTTCACACATATGAGTCGGTTATTCAATGTTCCTAGGGTATACATTGGGAAGAGGATTGATCTAAGATGACTTCTGAGCCAAAATTGTGACAATGATGTGTAGAACTTGAGGGATGTTGATTTTAAAATTCTAAGTCTCACAGAAGTTCCGACACATTATTAATCCAAAGGTCAAGTTTAGTTTCACTTTCACCTTCAGCTCATGGTCTTGGTATGGAACCCAGACTCATTTCACTTCATGGCATTTCTTTTTTTTATGCTCAGGGACGAGCATGGTTTAAGTATAGGAGGATGATGAATCTCAGATTCATCACTCTAAGTCTCATTAATTAATTTCAGATCCCTCAAAATCAATAGCATTTCAGCATTTATTTTGTATAATTAGCATTCATGCATGATTTCATAAGAATTGCATTTTAGCATTAATTTCTGCATAAAATAAGAAGCCAAAAATCCAAGCCACAGTTGACCTGTAAATAGCCTAATTTCACAGATTTTTAATTCCTCCATGCTGACACCGCATAACCCAAAACCACATCCACTGTGTACACATCACTAACAAGAATAAATAAAAAATACAAAAAAATAATTAACCCAGTTAAGTGGACCAAAAACCCAAACCCTAGTTTCAGGATTTTCGGACTAAAAGCCACATATCTTCCCCATCCAGTGATTGATCTGATCCTACTTACTTTTGAACTAATGCACATTCAATTACCTTCAAAACAAGATCAAGTTCAAGTGAATCGGAGCTCGTATGTGAAAGTTGGGTTTTGGGCCTCTTTTGTACATTGTATATTTTCGTGGCTTTTGACCTTGTATTTTATGCATATATTTTCTTTATCATAAAAAATCCAAAAAAAATAGAATTAGGTGTCTTTTATTTATCTTTGATTTTTTCATATTTTTCCAGATTTTTATCTTGTTTAAAAATGACAAAAAATAGAAAACCCAAAAATCCAGGTATTCTATGTACATGGGATACCCAAAAAATTCACTTTTTGCATTTGACCGATTTTGGATTTGGTGTCTTCATGAAAGTTGTAGATCTCGTCGATACGAGCATTTTTTGTGAAGGAACTTTTTCGATCTGAGGTCATTTGCTATTTCTTTTTAATTTTACAAAATATTTTTCTTCGATTTATCTGGAGCTGACACGTGGCGGCCCCAGAGGCCGCCACGTGTCAGCGATTTTTCGCCCTTTTTAATATCGTTTTTATAAAAAAAAAATTTTTAATTTAATTAAATACCACGCACGTGCAGAGCACGTGCCACCCCCCGCACGCGCACTGCACGTGCGCCCGCTCCGTCTCTCATTTGTCCTCTTCGTGCCACGTGTCTCATTTGGGGCCGTCCGATCTCGGCCGATCGGACGGCCCTTGACCATCTTCCCCAATCGCGCCTCTCCCCCGAATCCTCCGCCTTCCCCTTCGCAAACGGCCAACTACTGTCGTTGACACCCTCCCTCGCAACCACCGTCCGCTCCTCTTGCGCACACCAACGACTCCTCCGCCCTTATCCTCGCAACCCCCCTCACCGGCCGCTCTTCCCTCTCGACCTATAAAAGAACCCCGGCGCCACGGTTCCCTGCTATCTGCCGATCAATCACAGAGACTCCCACCGGTAGTGACAACCGGAACCCCCCTCGCCGGCGTGATCCGAGGGCTTCAACCCCTCGTCGCAACTCCGCCCCGAGCAGCTGCTCGCTCCGGCCACTCGCCATCGAGCCCCCTTCTCGCCCAGGTACTCTCTTCCTCTATTTCTCTCTCTACCTCTCTCCGACGTTGCTCCGAGCATCATCTTCGCTCAGAGCAACGACCAATGCCAACCCCCTTCGACTTTCGTCTCCTCATATCCGCCCCGATCATCTTCATCCTCACGCAACCACCTCTGATATCGACCACCATCGTCATCTTCTTCGGTCGCATCTCCAACGACCTTCTTCTCCATCGCTACGCCTCCGCCTTCAGCGCCGCTTCACCGCCAAACGCAAGTCATCTCCAACCTCCCGTCATCAACTTCTTCGCCGGTCCACATCAACGCAACGTCAGCCACGTCTTCACCGACTTCGTCGTCATCGACCTCGGCTCCGACCACCATCTTCATCAACGCCACCGCTGCTCCGTCAACACCTCGCCTCCAACGCCGCCTTGGCCAACCCACCGTCCAGCCACCGTCTACGACCTTCATCACCGCCATCGTCAACACCACGGTCGTCTCCAGCACCGACTCCTCCGCCTTGATGCACCGACCTACATCAACCACCAGCTCCGACGCATCGCTCCGCCATCCAGACACCAGGCTCCTCCGCCCCCTCGCCTTGGCCGACTCGCCGCTCCACCAGGCCCCGCCAGGAAGGGCCGACCTCCCTCCCGCCGCTCCGGAGACCACCAGCAGCCAGTCTCGCAGCCCGAGACACGCCACATGCGAGGCGCATATGGGGGGACGTCGGCCTGCATCAGCATCCATAAGGCACGTGCGTGGCACGTGCCTTTGGGGAAATTTCAAGTAACCCCCCGAAGCTTCACTTAATTGCATTCAAGCCCACCGACCAGTGGCACGTGCTACGCACGTGCCATCCTTAGACATTTTGCAGTTACATCCTCCAGTTCTTGGTAATTACTCTTAGGCCCCTTCTCTGCATTTTATTTTATTATTATTGCATCCATACCCCTGTAATCCCCCTCAGTTCTAGACCGCTTCTTTACATATTTTATTTATTTAAAAATAGCACTGTGTTCCTCTTATAATTTTCTACATTTTGATATACTGTGGATATTTTTCTAAGTAATGGTTAATTAATAATCAATTTTTCTGTGGAAAATTGCGAAGTTTATCCAGTTTGTGCTCTAAATTTTGTAATTGATTAACCGTTGCTCTAAAAATCTCCGAAAAATCACATAGTATAGAGTTTATTTTGATTAACATTGTGCCTAAAATTTTTTTGCATTTGCATGCATATCTTGTCCTGTAAAAATCATCTTGCATATTTCATTATTTAATTTTTAATAGGTATTATACCCCACATTTTCGAGGTCTAGGATTTTTCTAAGATCCATTACCTAGTGATAGATCTTAGATAATTTTATTTCTTGAAAATAAGTAGGTCTAATATTTTATTATAATTAAATATTAAAAATCATTTTGTCTGCATTTGAAAATTCATAAAAAAATTCAGATTGCATCCAACAATTCCAAAAAAATTACACTGCATTCATTTCATCATCATTTATATTGTGGCCAAGTTTCATATTTTTCGGACATTGTTTGATCGAAATTTATATTTTAGTCCCTAAAATAGGCTGAATTTGCATTGTGCATCCTTTATTTGCATTAAAAATTCTAAAAAAAGACCGCCTTGAAAACCGAACACGAAATTGGATAGACATATCTCTAGGTTATTCCTTTGCCTCCTTGTGATCGACCTTGGGACTTGCCCAAGTAAAATAAACATAAAAACCACTTGATTAAAAATTGATTAAACATTTGTGGTTATTTCTTGACTGTTTCCGATCGCCGCCTACAACGAACAAAATTATTATTTTTACACTCGAAGATAAAAAACAACTTCTTAACTCGGCATTTTCGGACTCGTCAACAATACATAGACCTATGCAATAAATATACCTATTTATTTAAATGTAAATATTATATCAGAAAAATACAATAAAAATATCTTTATATACATAAAAATATGTTATAAATATGTAAATTATCAAAATAAATTAATATAATCAAAATTAAAAAATAAAAATGAAAATACAAAACATATATGAATGTACCTATATGAATACTTGTAAAAAAGTAACCTCTAATAAAACACCTCATAAAATAAATAAAAATAGGTATAAAATACTATAGAAAATTAGAATCACTTTTCATTTTATAATCTAAAAATAATAATTTCAATTATTATTTATTCTCTATTTTCCAAAGAATTTTTATCGTGGAATTTCCTGGTCGGTCCACGTGGACCAACCAGGCGCCTCCATTTATTGACCTGGGTCAAGTGTACCTCACTCCCTCTGAATCATGTCAGAAGTCACGAGCACACCCACTTCGTTGATTTATCACGCCTCCATCCTTCACCTTTTGCCTTCAAGACCTCCACCAGTGTTGAGCCCAATCATCCCTGATCTTCGACCATACCCGAATCCCCACCAACCCTCGATCGATTGCACAAAATCGCCCCTCGAAACTCACTCAAAATCCATATATAAATAATTCTCCCTCGCCCATTTTTACTTTTTATCGATCTTTGACCTGTTTTAGCCCCTCAGATATCTTTTATCACCTCCAGCTTGGTGACAGGAAGCTCTACGTGTTGATCTGCAACGAGGAGGGCGGTCGTAGATGCAGATCCACCACCTTCGTTGAAGTGCCGCCTTGAGCTTCTGCTTTTGAGCTTCCAGCTCAGTTGAGCCACTGCTCTCACTATTGTAGGTAATAGCTTTAGCGTAGTTTCCCTTTCCGCTTTTAGTTTAGGTTTTAATTCGCATTTTTAGGGAGAAATCCAATATGTTCATCTATATGGAGCTCGGGCTCTAGGTTGATTTAATCGTGAAACCGCCCTCGTTTCGACTCACTTATCACCCCTTATCGAATCCCTCCGCATTCTCCATCGATTCCCCACAAAAAACTCCTTGAATCACGCTCTGATTCAATGAGTCGGAGCTCCTCTCTGCCACCTCATTGGAGCTGAACCTTTTCGCACATCTACAAGAGGTCTCCGGCCTCATCTTTTGAACCGAGGCATTCTCCTCGAGTCAGGGCTTCTCCTTGTGCAGGTACCACAGAAGAAGAAGGGCATATGGATCCTACTCGATACTCAAGAGAAGCTCCATGTGGAGGAGCATTCTGGTCCCCATCGTTGGGACGTGGAACGATTTTGAGAGCGCTAGCACCCGCAGAGGCTCACAGGAGCGATTTGCCCCTTACGACGAGGAGATTGGGGTATGGAGTTGATCAGAATTAAAGATCAAAGTTCACCCTTGTAGGTGTTCTTTGATTCTTGGAAGACCCTTGAGAGCTATTGGATCGAGGCTCCTCGCCAGCTTTAATCAGAGCCCTCAGATCAAGCCACAGTGTCGTCCAAATCTACCCATCAGATCAGCCATGTGTCAACCTGCACCATCCAGAGTTCGACCTACTTTGCAGCGGGTGGCGGAGAGGGGAAGCGCGCTGTGATCAAGAGATGAGAGAAGGCAGATGTCACCGATGAAGATGAGACGCAGATAGCGTCGTTTTAACATCGGAATGCCCTCCAAATCTGTCCAATATCTTCTGTCAGACTGGGATATTGCGGTGGGGAGGAGATCACTGGAGGAGAGATGAGATAGACAAACGGATTGGATTTCGTAAAAAGCCGAGGAGCACAAGTGGAATGAAGAAACTCCCTGCACAACTTCCTCACACAACAAAAGTGAGCTATAGTAACTTTTTTTTCAAAATACATTACTAAATTAGCAATTGTTAAAAATATAACGACGATATTTATTCGTTGTGAAATGAGTTTACGTACTTGAAATTAGCAACGAATAATATATTTGGCACTATATCATTAGCAACGGTCCATATAACGACGCTTATCCATTGCTATTTTTCAAAATATCATCTAATCGTCGCTATTTTTTAGTTTAAAATTTAGTGACGATTAATTAGAAGTTTGAAAAATAACAACATATAAGCGTCGTTATATGGACCGTTGCTAATGATATAATGACAGATATATTATTCGTTGCTAATTTTAAGTACGAAAAATTATTTCGCAACGAATAATATCATCGTTATATATTTAGCAACGGCTAATTAAGTGACGGACTTTGAAAAAAACTTCACTATAACTTAATTTTATTGTAGTATCAACAAGAATTCAAGGAGTGATCTAGGGATGAGCATGGGTCGGGTTGGGCTAGGCCCTGAAGGGCCCAGGCCCAAGCCCATCTTAAAAATTCGGGCCTTGGACCGGGCCTTGGCCCATAAAGTTTGTTATCCTTCGGCCCAAGTCCAGACCCGGCCCAACTTCTTTGGGTCGGGCTTGGTCCAGGCCGGCCCATCTCCAGGAGAAATTCTTTGAGCTTCTGGGACTCTAGAACCAACATCGTTACATTAACAGAGATACAGGATTTAAATTGTGATGAATTACGATGTCTTTTAACCACTTTAAGATGAGTATATCTACACTTTTCCTTGTCTTTTTCGGTTGCAGACAAGGATAGGGAATTGGGGGAGGCCCAAGCCGAGATCAAGGTGCTTAAGTATTCGGAACGTATTAAAGAAAAGGCTGTTGAAGAAGTAAGCTCAAAATTAGTGTTTCTTCAATATATTCTGTTTAGAGTTGCACATACCAATCAACATGCTTAAACTTGTTTTAGTCATTTGTCTATCTACAATTGTTAAGCATTATCTTTCTGACATCTCCTCAGTTGAGTAATAAGTCGTCCAAAAGAGATTAAACTTAGTGGATTGTTACATCTTAATTAGGTTATGTCATTTGTTTGAGCATTCTTACTGAGCGAATATGATCTGTTTGTTGTCTATGATCACAATCAAATGTCTTTGTAATATGAAACAAAGAATGTCATTTATGTTGCAGACTAATGAAAATGTAGGGGCTAACCTTGGGCCGCAACTCGACTAGCACGGTGCAGAGGGGGATTGGTGGAGGCGGTGGAAGCCGGCAAGGCAGCAAGGCTGCGGCTTGAAGCCTCCAACCGTAGCAACAAGGCTAACCATGGCCATTGGGTAGCAGCTCGGCTAGCACGGTGGGGAGGAGGAGTGGTGGTCGGTGGAGGTCGGCTGGCGGTGGCGACTAGGCAAAACAGCAGTGGGAAGGCTATGGAGGAGTCAACTCTTTAGAGGAGGAGCGGCAGCTCGACCTGCTCGAGGGATTGACAGCTAGGGTTATCGCCCAGGAGAGGGAGGCACGAAAGGGAAGGGACACATGTTCGAGAAATGAAAGGGGACAAGAGTCGAGAGGCCACTCGACTCCCTGTCTGAGTCCTAAGACTGATGGGGGTCGAACCTCAATATGGGCCTAAAATCGGGCCTCCATTCGGGACGGGCCCACGGGCCGGGTTAGGCTGGGCCGAGCGAAGCCCGGCCCAAAAAAATTGGGCCTAATATTTCAGCCCAAACCCGACCCATTGTTCATCTGGGCTTGGGCCGGGCATCGGGCTGGGTCGGGCCGGCCCAGCCCAATGCCCATCCCTAGAGTGATCTAGTGGTAAAACAGTGTGAATACACCTTAAAAGATCTGCATTCGAATCTCAAGGGAACATTCCGGACCCGAATACCAGACTAGCACAATTGGCGAAGCCACCGCATCAACAACCGGAATAGCAGTCGGAGTTGGAGATCCCAATGCACTCGTCAAAACGGGGGTGTGACAACGGCAATGCCACCAGCAGCACTGCTGGTTACGGTTGGATCGAGAAGCAAGGCACGGGTGTTCTGCAGTGGAGTAAAAGAAGAGGCGCCTGCGGAAATCCTCTTGTTACTGATGGTTCACGCACGGAGGGGGATCACCGGAGCGAGGAGGGCAAGAGGATGCTGTGCGAGACGAAGTGTAGGAGAGACGGGACAGAGCTACAAAGAGGATATACAAGCCATGAATGAAAGTAGTTCAAGGGCAAAATCGTCATGCGGGTTTCAAAAATTAATATTTTTTAATAATTTCGACAACATATCTGAAAAATAAAACAATAAAACAACACTAAATAGTAAAAAAAGAAATCCGTGGATGTTATATTTTTTAATAGTTCTTTATATCAATATAATTGACCAAATAATACTGTAGGCATGGCAAATGCACATGACGTTGCCTACATATGACGTGGGATCTATAAGGAGGCAAGAAATTTCTTGTATTAGTATATGTATCCATGTTGGAAACATAGCAACTCATAGCATTATCGGAAATAAGAAATTTATAAATATCTGTTTAAATTAAAACACACACGTGTATTTATGTATTCAAATGTTGGAATGGAGGAGCCAAATCATTGCGCACATGCGCTAGGACTTCACTCGCGGGGCTGACGTCACCGGACTCCAATGATGTGTTGCATCCAACGGATGCGGAGACTCGATCGGACAATGGAGTAAGAGAGATTGGGGTCTTCGTTGACGATGAGGAGTCATGCTCGAGCGAAGTGGAGGATTAGGACGTCAAGGCCATCGCAGGACCGGTGTCGTTACCTGCGAGGCTGATGCCCGAAGAGGAGGAGGAGGAGTGGAGGACGTCGGGTGTGGGGAGGGGGCGACAAAGGAGGTGGGCTTCTTGTGGCCGGAGGGGTGTGCATCGGAGAGATGATACTGGCGGTTATACAACAGCTGCAGCTTCCAATTGAGGAGGAGGAGGGAGCAGAAGGTTGGGATGAACATTCCACCTCCTTATTATTAAATAATATAAAATAAAACCATGCATTACTTATTCTACCTCTTTATTTTACATTTCTTATTCGTCAAAAGATTCTGTCATTCTCAAAATAGGCTTTAAGTCTCGTGGATGTTGTCTTTTTTTACCTTTACGATAAACATCACTGTCATTTTTAAAATGGCTTTTAACTCCCTATTTTACCTTTCTCGACCCTTATATTTACCTTTCTTAATCATCAGAAGATTCTGTCATTTTTATATGAAGTTAGGCAGGTGTATAGAACAATATTTATAGATCGATATTTATAAATCGACGACAGACAACTAACATGGGGACGTTCTACTTATTAAAAAAAGCTACATATTTAGAAGTTTTTATATTTCTGTCCTTACGAGTTTTTTTTTCAAAAAAGACATCTCTTCTTTTTTTCAATTACACGTGTACTTCTATATTGAGGAATTTTTATGATCGGGTCCCCCACCCGGAGGAGCCAGCCCGGGCCCCACACCCCCACCCCCCACCCTGACATCGGCATGTGGTTCCTCGGTGTCAGTCCATGCATCTTCTTCTCCTTCCTCAACCAGTTCTTTTGGACGCCGTCAGAACCAGCTCAGCATCCCGTCCGTCTCCGACAAGTTCATGGTCGCGAAAAACGACGTTGTCCACGGCTCCTATCAAGGTCCCCCTCACATCCTGGTCCTTCTCCGTGAACCCGGGACCCTTCTACGTTAAGGAGCATGTGCTTATCACCATCTTTGCCAATGCTGGTTCGAGAGACGTGTACGCTCTGACGGAGATAAGGGGGCGGGAGGGGGCTTGGACCCCAAGTCTCATAAAATATTCTTAAATAACTTAAAGTTATGTACTATGAATTACTACAATGTACATCAAATAGTTATAAATTTTAAAACTATTTTATTGATATGGTTGAAACGCGATATATTGAGGGTCAATTGATATTGGGCGTGAGATATGGAATACTTTATTAGATATCCACGACCATGGATTTCGAGTCGACCTACATGGATCCGGATTAGGGATGCAAATGGATAAGGATATGCATGTATCTAACCTGCCAATTTATATTGATTTTAATATCCATGTCCTATCAGATAGTGATATCGACACAATTTTGATATCCGCAAATATCTGTATTTGTACCAGCATATCCATTTTCATAAACTATTTATGATATTACTCATATGCTTTCAACTTTATTAAGCTTTGAAGAGACATTTGTTATCCGTAGAAAAGCCAATATTTGTTTGTTAAATATTCATAGCGACTTATAATTATATGTATCCATATTTAAAAATATAATTTATAATTTTCAAAATCAACATGATATATATTTCTTTATCCGATTTTAAAAATGGATAAGATAGCATATCCCTATCTGAATACATTCATTTGCAACATTGTATATGGACTGTTGCTATTAATATAGCGATGGGTTTGATGTTCACCACTGATACACAAAATTATTTCATAATGAATAGCATTCCTTACTATATTTATGAAAGAACAATATGGTAACATACTTTTAAAGAGCATGACTATAGACTCGTATTATTGTAGCGAGGAGTGTATTTTCTCTAAAAAGAATTTTGTTAGTACAACTTTTGGGGAGATACTTATTTATATTGTAAACTTGGTATTTTTCTTAAAATTCCTTGCAATACAATGCAAAATACTTTATAAGTATTTCCCTTAAATTATGCTACTAATGAAGTTCAATAAAGATAGATTGAAATTAAAATTACACATAATTGTAAAATAAAATATATAAATAATATTTTAATGGACTTTTTAGAAAATATTATTAAAATATTCTTAATTAATTAAATTAGCATCAAGTTTGGATATTTAAAAAATAGTTATCAATCGGCATCTGAGTTGCTTATTTGAGGAGTCATGCCCAAATTAGGGGACATGCCCCAAATCAACACCTCAAGTGCAGATTTAGACTTGGCCGTTTTAGGTCATTTACGTTCATATCTCACATGTTGCTTCATATTGGTGGAGAAAGAGATCACCCAATGTTTGTTTCTCTAAAGGAGGTGTATGAGTGCAAATGGTCCAAAAAGGGGGCAAGCTTGCACCCATTTGGTCATTTGCATTTATACCCCTCCTTTGGAGAGACAAATTGAATGTTGGGTGATTGGTAGGACAATAAAAAGGAGATATGAGCATAAATGATCTAAAATAGGAGAATCCAAATCCGCACCTCTTGGTAACTATTTTTAAAAATAATCAAACTTCATGCACATTTAATTAATTATGAATATTTTAATGATAATTTAAAAAATCATCCTTTAGTAGCTTCCCCAACAGAAAATTCCTTACTACGTCTCTGATCGCTCTCAACATTATTACCATTGTCATGGACTTTTACCACCACCACTTGCATCCGGTTGCGGCCATGCTGCTCACCCTGACAACTCAGGTTTGCATCCTTTCTTTTGCTCAAAAACAGATTCTACAAGATATTTATATTGAGATGTATACTCATACGAATGCATGCACTCAATGAGGCTGATGAAGAAGAACTACGAGGCCGTGCACTAGAGCACAGATCCTCTGTAGTACTGTAGAGGCCAGCTGTAAAAGTTGGAGTGTCATGAGCCACTCGATCAAGATCGAGCGGTTCACACGGCAAGGGTTCAAAAATACCCTGATTTCATGTGAACAATCGAGCGGCTCACGGTGCCCAGCTCTTACAGTCGTCCTCTGCAGTAGTGCAGAGGATCCGGTTCCCCGTGCACTCATCTTGATCATTATGGGTGTAAAGATCGTCACAGCAGGTGCTTCATTACAATGAATGCCCTATTGATGAATACTCATTCATCACTCTTTATTCTTATATTTTAGCTACAAAAACCTTTGCAAATGCATGTATATATTTGTAAATATAAATAATTACCAAAAGCATGCATGGTGTAAAAAGTAATAATTAGCATGTTTTTGTGCAAAAATAAAAGAATAAAGATTAAAAAGAAAAAGAAGAAATATTTAGAATAAATATTGAGCAACCTAACCCAAGGGAGGGTTCAGCATGGGCCTGACCGCATAAAAGCCGAAGTAGAGGGAAATAGGGGCTCATGTGTGTAAATATACATGTAAATGAAATAAAAATATTTTCCTCTAAAAAAATAGAATAAAATGACTTGTATATATTGTGTATATATATTTATCATAAAAATCAAAACAAAAATAGAAAAATTAAACAGAAAATAAAAATAGTCACTTGTGTATATATTCATCATGTACATACAACCACACTTATATTTATTTCACCTTATACATAAATAAAATTATTTTTTATAAAATTTGTATATATTCTACTTTTTATGTTGTATATAAATAAAATAAAAACCATTAAAACAAAAAAAACAAAATAAAAAGCACAAAATTAAAAACCAAAAATCACATTGTAAATATACCATGTACATAGATGTATATACCTATTTATTTCACTATTTTATATAAATAATAAAAATAAAATAAAAATACCCTTTTATTCCTAATTTTATACTATAAATAAATAAAATATAAAATAGGAATAAAAATGCACAAAAATAACAAATTAAAAATCAAAAAAATCAAAACCCCATATTGTATATATACCTATATATAGCTATATAGTGTAAATACCTTATTTTATTTTGAAAAATTAATTAAAAATCATCAAAAAAATAGAAAAAATTAAAACAAAAATATTTCATGTTTTAAGTTTTCTGTAATTTGGCCATTTCCTATTTTTTTAATTTCCAAATCATTTTGACGTGGCTGAATCTCATTGGTCCACGGGGGTTGTTGATCGCCCGGTCAACTCCCCCCTGTGGACCACTTCACACGGGGTATGGATGCCTGACCTGATTTCTCTTAATTTTCACATCTAAACCCGATCACTTCTCGCCTAAACCCTGGGACCGTTTTGTTCCTGTCAGATCCGACACCCTCGCCGGAGTGTCCGCCTTGGGGTCCGCGCTCCGAGCTGCCCTACCCGATCACTTCTAGCCGGACCCCTGGCTGAATAAAAGCCGAGCTCCGCCCTTCATTTCCCTATCTTTGGCTCCCCATTCATTCGTCTCGTGACCATTACAGCCACCCCCGAGGTGATAGCTCCAGGTTGGTCGTGTCGTAGAGAGGCGAGAGTGGTCGGACCTCTGATCCGGTGAGCTAGCGCCGCCGTGCTCCGCCCAGAGGTGGAGCTTGAGCCTCGGGCCACGACAACCCGTGAGGCGATGACCCAGAGCACCCCCAGCTCGCCCACAGTCGATTCCTTCACCCAGGTAGCTTAGGTTCTTTCCCGTGTTCTTTAATTTCTCGTTTCCCCCAATTATCGCCGTCGCCGACCATCCTCGATTCCGGCCACACCCACCGTCCATTCGACCGTCGGACCGCACCATCACACTCGCCTTCCTCCCGCGCACATTCTACGCCCCTCCATTCAACCCAGCTCGCACAGGAGCTGGGGTTTCGAGCTCCACCGTCTACCTCTCGCCGGAGCTCGACCGCCCCGCCTCTCCAGTCACCTTCACCCCCTCTCACAGGGTCGAGGCACTTTGCTCTCGACCCGCGAGCGTTTTGCTGTGACTTGCAGGTTCCGTCGAGCCCATCTGAGGGTCCGACCATCCAGGAGCAGACGCTCGACCTCCGCTGACCTCGTCAGAGCTCTCCAGAGCTCCGTCGAGTCATCGGAGGCCACCATTCGACGCGGAGGGCCCGTAGCCATCTTCTCCGATCTTCAGTGGGCCGCGAGGAGGAAGACAGAGCACGCACGGCCCCGGCTAAGTTCGCCGGCATCCAGTTAATCCTCGACCTCCAGACACCGTCAGATCGTCTCCGCACTCCAGTTCGCATCACAGCCGTCCATCCGAGGAGCCACCAGCAGCGTCAGATCCATCTGAGGAGCGATCTGGACCGTTCGATGCCCGAGGTTTCGCCACAGTGACTCTCCTTCGTTTGATTTTCCACGTGGCGGAGTGTGGGCCGTCGATCAGAGCCGAGATGGTCCTGCGTTGGGCGCCACCAGTCCCGCACCGTTAGATTCACCACGTGGCAGCCATCCATCCCTCCGATATAATAATGGAGTAATTGTTCTTAGGCCCCCTTGTTTATTTTATTTCATGTTTAGTCCTGTAAATACCATAGTCAGTTGTTTTATTTTTGGTACTTTTGCACTTTAGACCTTATCTTTTCTATATTTGCATGTATACCCCTGCCTGTAGTGTGCCACGTGCATCGACACATGTGTTTTTGGGTAATTTGCATTCTTAGTCCTGTAGTTCCTGGTTGTTAATGAATGAATGAATATTTTTGGATAATTTCATTTCTACCCTTGTGAGTGTGGAATTGGCGCATGTGCATTTTATTTTTGGGTATTTTACAACAAGCCCCCTGGACTTTTAATACCTGTTATTATTTAGTCCAGGGACCTTATTTTTATTGCAATTAGGTCCCTGTCTGCCCTAGACACGCGTCTCGCGTGACTTCTTGGGAATTTTGCACCGGATCCCCTAGAGCTTTGGTTAATTACGTACAGGTCCCTATGCATTGTACTTAGGTTTTAATTTTGAATAAAATAGCAAATTTACTCCGAATTAAATGAAAATTGGATACATGGCTCCTGCCTTGATGTAAAATTTTCTAGAATTTTTGGGGACATTTTTAGTTTTATTTGATATTTTAAAAAATTCAAAAATAGCCTTTTTCTCTACTGTTTGACTTGAAAAATTACAAAAAAATATTAAAGCTCATCTAAAAATTATAAAAAAAATTAGCTACTGTGTCTTTTGGCTTGTTTATTTTTCTGATCAAATTTGGTCATTTTTCATTATATAAAACTCATAAAAATTACAAAACATTAAAAACCCCATAAAATTCTAATAAATAATCTAAAAATCCAAAAATAATAATTGTGGTGCCTAAATTTTCCTTGTTTCTTTCGCTTTACAGGAAAATTACCTCCAGGCTTATTGGGGATTTTTAGGTATTTTATCTAAGTCCCTCAAGCTCAGCTGGACTGTACCTTCATTTTCTCGCATTGTTTTATTTTTAGAAATATAAATAAAAATCAGAAAAATACCAAAAATTCATTAAAAACAATAAAAATCATAAATAACACAAAAATATTTTTATTGGAATTTTTGATTGATTTTTGATGCATTAAATAATTACTTGAAGTTGGTTGTTTCCCTTGTTTCTTTATTTTCTTAATTAATTAAAAATCCAAAAAAATTAAAAACAATTAAAAATCCACCAAAAATACATTTCTTTTTATTTTTATTCTCTTTTTGACTACTTCATAGGCCGTAAGGCCATCACGTGCTCCCTGAGTCTGACCTTGGTCGCTATACCAGGCTAATCTAATAGCCAGGACCGCTATCGTTTTTATTTTATTTTGACTTGATTTGGTGGTCTGATCTTCATTTTCTCGATTGAGCTGAGATTCTCATCGATCCGGGTCGCAACGACCCGAGTGATATTTTGACCTGATCCGGGCCGATTGAATTTCGGCTCATCAGAATGGCGCCATTGCCGGGAAGCACGGATTAGTAGTTTTTCTTTTTATTTTTCATTTTCTTTTTCATTTTCTTTTTCACGGCTTTCCGCGGCTCTTTCTGAGTCCGCAGCTTTTTGTGGCTTTTTGTTTTTCTCTTATTTTTATTCTATTTTCTTTTTCTTTATTTTCTTTTATTTTTATTTTGCTTTATTTTGTTTGTTTGTTTTATTTGTCCTTTTTGCACATATACCCTGTTTATATTTCCTGCTTGTATTTGATTATATAATTCTTGGTTTGACACTTTGTTTCTTTCTTGTAAGGGCCCGAGGATCGAGGCGGCAACTTTCGAGGAGCCGGCGCAACCGCGAGACTTGGAGGCGGCTCCCTTCTGTATGGAGCCGCAGGAGAGCGTGAGAGAGAGGCTGAGTGGGAGAGGATTAGAGTAGGATTAGCTTAGACTTTATTCTTAGTCATTTGATTATTGTAATAATACAGGGAGAGACTTGGACTTGGACTGGTTTAGCGGGTCTGTTTCGCCGAGCACCGGTGTGCTCGGGGGACCCGGTAGTTAGTTTAGATTTTTCACAGCTTTTCGCGGTTTTGGTTTTTCTTCGCTGCCTTTTACAGTTTTCCGCGGTTTTTCATCGAGCCCCTAGATTTAGGATTTTCTGCTTGACTGTGTCGTAATTAGTAGGATCCCCATACCTAATTATCTGTCTGTTCCCATAGAGCGTTAATTGGACCTACTAATAAATCACTAATAAAAATAACTGACTCACTCCCTTCGTAGCCTACGTGCTGTAGCCTGCCCTGCCAAGCGCTGCTCCTGAACCCGATGTGTCGGGAGGAGGAGGGGTAGACCAAGACCGGACCCTTTGGCTTGAAGGATCGGTGACCAGTTAGACGGTTCTTCGAGTAGAAATTGCTTGTTTAGGACTCGGTTTTCACCGCTGTACCATATAGGTAGTTTCTTTCAGTCTTTACATTTCTGCACGGATCACTTGCATGTAGAGTGTTGGAGACAGGTACGCATTTCTATCTTTGCATGCATCGTTGATTTCATCGTGCATCGGCTTTTTCGTCTTCTCCCCCTGTTTTTGACTTAATAATCAGGAGAACCGAAAAATTCGTTAGGCCTTTTGTTTTTATTGAAAAATATTAAAAAGAAAAACCATAAAATTGGGATTGTTTAAGCTATTGACCCTAAAAGACACCTGATTTAAAAAACTTGTCTTGGGGAGAGCAACTCCCTCATTGGTTGGTTTGATTGTGCGAGAGAGTGACCCGTTCACTAGGTAGAGCCCTCCGGTGCTATTCCCGACTGATTATCGACTCTTTCGTGCGGGCCAGTCGGTTGAGGTAGCATCGGGTATCCCAGCAGGTCACGTAATCGCTTTGATATTCTGTTTGTTCACCAAAATAAAATTGGACAAGATAATTTGACCGAACTTTCACGGTCTTCTGCTCACGTCGCGTTGGTGAACTGAGGGATTTGTTTGCTGATCATAGTTTCTCCAGATCCCATCCGCCTTACTCGCTACATCACGATGATGGGTAGATGATCTCTTAGGCAGCCTCTGGCTGCACCGCTTTCGAGCCCGTCTACCCGTTCATCTAGGTTGGCTTGCGAGAGCCGAGACCAGCTCTCCGAGCCCGAGTATGATTCCGCCTTGTTCCCCCTCGACCCCCTTTCTTTTGGTTCCGAGAGACCCGTGCCAGAGGAGAGATTATCAGATTTATCGGCACCTGAGTTTGGGTCATTTGGTTTTGCAGACGCCATGGCCGGCAGTTCAGAGGATCGCTCCCGAGGTCAGCCTGAGCACTTTGTGTTGGACCAGGGTGCGATCAACTCCACCCTGATCGCCTCCCTCGAGACAGTTCAGCAGCAGTTGAGGGATCAGGGAGCGTTTATGCTAGACATGAGGAGAGAGCTGGAGCAGATGAGAGCTGAGCGCGAGGAGCGTAGAGAGGGACCGAGGATCCCGGATGATGCAGATGCAGCAGCCGCAGCAGCAGCCGCAGCAGCCGCCGCAGCCGCGGCAGGAGGACCACCGAGACCGATGCGGGAGTTGCACAACCCCGGATAGACGCTGATGCACCACTAGGTCGTACTTCTAGCCATCATGGGGGACTTCAAGTTCCCCCCGAACACCTTGCAGTTACTCCCCCGCTTCCACGGGCTCGCCACTAAGGAGCCCCATCTCCACCTCCAGGAGTTCCTCATGATTTGCAGCACTGTCCACGACCGCCAGGTGGACCAGGACATTATTCGGATGATTGTCTTCCCCTTTTCTTTGGCAGATAGAGCAGCCACCTGGCTGAAGCATTTAGGGAAGTTCGTCTACACTTGGGAGCAGCTCCGCACCGAGTACTTACACAAGTACTATTCACTCGGGCGGACCAATGCAACGAGATCCCTTATCAGCAACTTCTCCATGCTCCCTAACGAGCAGTTCCATGAGGCATGGGAGAGGTTCCGAGAGCTGACTGATCGATGCCCGTACCACGATATTTCCAAGCCCAACCTCATGCAGAGCTTTTTCAGCGGGCTGACACCAGAGCTCCAGGGCTTGGTGAACGCTTCTTGTGGCGGGTCTTACTTTGCCAAGGATCACGACCAGGTCTGGGCCATCTACGAGGAGATGGCCGAGAACTACATGGTGATGTCTCAGATCAGGTTGTATACACAGGGCAGACCCCAGCAGCCAGGACCCGTGCAGTACCAGAGGATAGCACGGGTCGACGCCGGTCCATCCAGTTCGTCCGCAGTAGCAGCAGTGCAGGCAGAGTCATCCGCTGCGGACATGGGCATCATTAGCGAGAAGTTGGATCGGATGGAGCTGATAGAGAAGAAGCAGTGCCAAGGCATCACTCAGATGGGGCAGATGGCACAGACTCTGAGCGATATGAAGACCCAGCTCATGTGTCTCCAGGAGGCACAGACGGCTTCCCAGCCCCGTCTTCAGTCGCGAGGCGATCACGGCAGCAGCAGCAGCTCGTCCCAGCGCTCCAGCTCCCACCAGCAGCCTAGACAGGTTCACCTTGTACAGGCGGAGCCGTACCAGCAGCCGCAGCCCACCTACCAGTCACCACCATCTCCATACTTGCAGATGGTGGTATACCAACCTGATCAGCCTCTGGTAGTACTCCCGCCAGCCCAGTACGATGCAGAGCCATTGATGGATGTCAACGGGATTTGGTATGACCGCCCTCAGCCTGGAATCCGACGAGACCATCCCGGATTCAGGTGGGGGAATGGAGGTACCCATCCCCAGCAGCAGCCATCTGGTCAAGGAGGCCAGTACAATCAGCAGAGAGATCACCAGCCACAGCAGCAGCCCCCAGTCTACCCTTCACAGCAGCAGCAGTCGTCCTACGGTCCTCGTCCCTATCAGCAGGGACAGTCTTGGAGGCGTGAGCAGCCTCACCAGCAGCAGCATCCACCACACCCATACCCCTCTCAGCAGCAGCAGCACCAGTTCCAACAGCCTCATCACCAGAGAGGCTACCCGTCGGGCTCTCATGGTCCACCTTATGAGAGCCCCACCTTGGACGATATAGCCCGCCTCCTCACGGACCAGCAGGCTACTTTCAGACGGGAGATGGACGAGTTCCGCCAGGAGATGCGGGACATAGTGAGAGGGAAGGCCGCCATCCCTGCCCAGATCGAGCCGAACCCCAACAGCCTGAAGCGAAAGTCTGAGCAGGTAGATTACACTGAGCATGCCACTCCTAGTGATCCATTTGATGATATGTCTGCAGACCTTTTTGATGCTGATTTTGTCACACTTAGGAGCGGTAGGACACCAGCAGGCGGCGCCTCGTCTGAGCGACGTCATGAGGATACACCTAGAGCGCCAGATGAGGAGGAGGAGAGCGATACTGAGGCCGCTCGAGATGATGACAGTGGCACTGATGCCACCAAGGATGCTGACTCCACAGACGGTGCTGAGGCCGTCATTTCACCAGTTCGAGGAGGTGGTACTGATGCCACCCGGGATGCCGAGCCAGAGCGCGGTACTAAGGCCGCAAGACGTCCAGTTGATCCAGCCACTGGTGGTACTAAAGCCACCAGAGTTCCTGTAGAGAGATCTGTTGTTTTTCCTTCACTTGATGTATCTCGGAACCATGTTGTGAATAAAGGAAAAGGTTTGATTTTTTCTGGTCCCACTGTGGTACTTGATGTATGTGTGAATCCGGCCGTCGAGCCGTCTAGACCTTTTCCTAGTCCTTCATCTGAGAAGGACCCAGTGATCCCCTTCCCTAGAGCCCTTCAGATGGGGAAGGGAAAGAAAACAGAAAATCCCAAAAAGAGAGACCAGGAGGAGTTCAGCCAGCAGATGATAGACCGATTTCACATACAGCTGACTCTTCAGGAGGCTTTGCAGCACATTCCCCTTCTTCAGCGTTCGTTGAGAGACAGGACTACCGTCAGGAGGAAGAAGAGGAACCACCATTCAGAGATCCATGTGTTGACGAAAGCCACGTGCTTCGCAATTCAGAACCGTCTACCAGCCAAGAGGCCAGATTCAGGAGCCCCTTATGTCAGATGTCACATTAGAGAGCAGAGGTTCGATCGGACTCTATTAGATAGCGGATCGTCTATCAACCTCCTTCCCGCAGCCCTTCTCGACCGTTTCGAGTTGGGCACTCTTAGACAGAGCAGGACAGTCCTTCAGTTTGCTGATCGATCTGTCAAGAGGCCGAAGGGGTTGTTGTGAGATGTTGTCGTCACTATTCATGGCCTGCAATTCCCCGTGGACTTCGTAGTGTTGGACATGGAGATCCCTGATTCAGTGACCGATACCCCCATCATCCTCGGTCGTCCGTTCTTGGCCACAGCCAAGGCGATGACTGACCATGATAGAGGGAAGGTATACTTTCGCGTCGAGGGCGAAAGTGTACAAATAGAGACGGTCGAGGACAGCCGAGCCAGAGATAGATCATGCTTAGAGACCACTTCAGATGCAGAGCAGCTGACAGATGCCGGGCTAGACATCCACCAGGACTGTGATTTTGTGATCACAGACGATGAGGCAGCATGGGCAGACCCAGCAGCACAGGCCATCCTCTCATTTTCAGACACCGTGATGCAGAGATGATAGCAGAGGAGAGCTTGGAGAGCACAGCCTTGGTTCAGGATACTTCAGTGGCAGCAGAGCAGGTTCTTGACCGCGACACGGATTTTTGTGATGATGGTGGTGCTGATGCCACCTTGTTTGATGTAGATCCCTCGGATTCAGAGTCTGATTGGGCAGATTGCGAGGATTATATGCCATACCTGAGTTCCACTGAGCCTACAGTTGAGGAGGAGGTAGATGCCGAGCAGCTCAGAGACAGTTCAGTTGAGCAGCCTTCTTCAGATCCAGTTTGCGAGAGTACGTTCTCATTCTCCCGGGCAGATTTGGCAGCATACACGATGCTTCTTTCGAAGCCAGATTTGCCAGCACCCAGCTGTTCAGAGCTGAAGCCGCTCCCTACTTCGCTGAAGTATCGATTCCTTGCGGGTGAGCCTGAGATGTACCCAATCATCATCTCCGTCGATCTGACAGGAGAGCAAGAATCCTGTTTGATGGGGGTTCTTGAAAAGAACCGCAAGGCAATCGGATGGAGCGTAGCAGATCTCCAGGGGATTAGTCCGGCCCTGTGCTCCCACCATATCTATCTCAAGGATGAGGCGAAGCCGTCGCGTGAGTTCCAGCGGCGACTGAACCCCAATCTGAGAGAGGTTGTCATGAAGGAAATCTCCAAATGGTGGAGCGCCGATTCTATCTATCCCATCTCTGACTCCAAGTGGGTCAGCCCCTTGCATGTGGTGCCCAAGAAGACGAGCATCACGACTGTGATCAGTGAGTCGGGGGAGAAGATTGCTACACGAGTACCCACTTCTTGGCGGGTCTGCATTGACTACAGGAGACTCAACCAGGCCACCAAGAAGGATCATTTCCCCCTGCCCTTTATTGACCAGATCATTGAGAGACTGGCAGGGAAGAGCCACTATTATTTTTTGGATGGGTACTCGGGCTACAACCAGGTGGCCATCGCTCCTGAGGACCAGGAGAAGACCACCTTTACCTGTCCCTTCGGCACATACGCCTTCCGACGCATGCCATTTGGGCTATGCAATGCCCCTGCGACATTTTAGAGATGCATGCTGTCGATCTTTTCGGACATGGTAGGGGAGTGTTTGGAGGTCTTCATGGATGATTTCTCGGTTTACAGCGACGGATTCGACTCCTGTCTTGACTGCCTAGACCGAGTACTCCAGCGATGTATAAAGGTCCATTTTGTGCTATCTTGGGAGAAGAGTCACTTCATGGTGACTCAAGGGATGGTGCTTGGCCATATCATCTCCAACAGGGGCATGGAGGTTGATCCGGCCAAGGTTGATGTCATTAGAAAACTCGCACCGCCGTCCAATCTGAGGAAGTTACGGTCATTCCTGGGGCACGTCGGTTTCTACCGACGATTCATTCATGATTTCAGCAGACTCGCTCGGCCATTGACTGACCTATTGACGAAAGACACCGAGTTCCTTGTCGATGACAAGTGTCTTTCGTCCTTTGATACTCTCAAGCAGTGTGTTATTGAGGCTCCTGTTCTTCAGCCGCCTGATTGGTCTCTCCCATTCGAGATCATGACGGATGCCTCCGATTTTGCTGTGGGGGCCGTGCTGGGACAGAGGAGGGATGGAGTCCCCTTTGCTATCCACTATGCTAGCCGCACATTGGATTCTGCACAGCGGAATTATACAATCACAGAGAAGGAGATGCTAGCCGTAGTGTTCGCCCAAGATAAGTTCAGATCTTACATCATTGGATCTAGAGTGACCCTGTATACTGATCACACCGCCATCCGATACCTCATGGCAAAGAAGGATGCCAAGGCCAGACTGACTAGATGGATCCTTCTACTCCAGGAGTTTGACATTGAGATCAAGGATAAGCCTGGAGTCAAAAATGTGGTGGCGGATCATCTCTCCCGTTTAGAGCAGCCTGAGGAGTCTGAGCATATTGATCCCATTTGTGAGACCTTCCCAGATGAGGCGATCCTTGCTATCGCCTCACTCCTGTGGTATGCGGATATTGTGAACTTTCTCGTTGCTGGGAAAGTCTTACAAGATTGGACCAGACAGAGGCTTGAGACCTTCCTTGCGAAGGCCAAGTCCTACCACTAGGAGGATTCCATCCTTTACCACGAAGGAGGGGATAGCGTCTGGCGTCGGTGCATTCCTCAGGAGGAACACCATAGCGTCCTCACTTACTGCCACAAGCTTGAGTCAGGAGGACATCATTCTGGGAGGAGAACGACATAGAAAGTGCTCCAATCCGGCTTGTGGTGGCCTACCCTCTTCAAGGACTCTGATGAGTTCGTGAAGAGGTGTACTGACTGTCAGAGGATGGGCACTTGTGGACAGCGTGATATGATGCCGATGCAGCCCATTCACTTCTGTGAGGTTTTTGACGCATGGGGCATCGATTTCATGGATCCATTCCCTAAGAGTCAGGGATTTGAGTACATTCTGTTGGCCGTAGACTATGTTAGTCGTTGGGTTGAGGCCATCCCCGCCCGAGCCGCTGATGCGAGGACAGTTTGCAGATTTTTGAGGAAGCACATCATCACGCGGTTCGGGGTACCTCGAGTATTGATTTCAGATGGGGGGTCTCATTTTATCAATGACCAGGTGAAGGCCCTTGCTAGCGAGTTCGGCATAGACCGTCGAGTTGCCACACCTTACCATCCATAGACGAATGGTCTAGCCGAGGTGTCGAACAGGGAGATCAAGACTATATTGCAGAAAGTCATCCGCCCTGACCGAAAGGATTGGTCACAGCTTTTGGACTCGGTCTTGTGGGCATATAGGACGTCTTTCAAGACACCATTGGGCACATCTCCCTTTTGCCTCGTATATGGAAAGCCATGCCATTTACCTGTTGAGCTGAGACACAGGTCACTTTGGGCAGTTACTGAGATACTTATGGATCCAGATGGTGTATGAGACCAGAGGAGGGCAGAGTTAGCAGCCCTGGAGGAGTTGAGAGATACCGCCTTCTCAAACAGTCTACATTATAAGGAGAGAGTGAAGGAGTGGCATGATTCTCACATCAGCCACAAGCATTTTGAGCCTGGACAGAGAGTATGGCTGTTTGATGCGAGGCTTCGCCTATTTCCAGGGAAGCTACAGAGCAAGTGGAAGGGACCCTATTTGGTGAGAAAGGTACACGACAACGGTAGCATTGATATATCTGAGTTGTCTTCTGAGAGTACCTTTCTAGTGAACGGCCAGCGGCTCAAGCCATTTCTAGATCATGAGCCACAGGTCGTTGATGTTGCCCCGATTCATTTTGCGTGAGATGTGGTCCTTTGACTCACATCTATTGCATCTCACGCCTGATTTTCACTGATCTTCCGACTTGTATAGATCCAGATGTCCATATCATTACATTCTTTAGTCCTGCATCCCTTTATTCATCCTTTGATTATGCTATACTTAGGGTGTACTTTACCCTAAGTATAGGGGGGATGTAGGACCTTTGGGTATTTCTTTTGTTTCCTTCTACCCCTTGTTTTGCTGCCTATACTTAGGGATATTTTACCCTAAGTATAGGGGGGGTAGACCCTGTACATTCTCCACTCGGTTTTCCCTTTGTGTACAGCCTGCTATACTTAGGATTACTTGATCCTAAGTATAGGGGGAAAAGCTGAGAGTCTCTTGACTTTCTATTCCTTCATTCGTCTTTGTATATAGCCTTCCTTTTCACTGCCCTATACTAAGCACGAGTTATGTCTTCTTCATCGCTCTTGACTCTGAGGACATCGTTCGAGCTAAGTATAGGGGGTTGTGTATATATTTCATATATACTTTAGCCATAACTCGTACTTTGTGTGAGTGTGTAAATAAATAAAATTAAAATGGCTAAAAACCCTAAAAATCACAAAAATTAAAAATTTTTCATGTACATAAACATTCTTTTATTTGCACATAAATAGCTAGTGTACAAATTATTTTTGTAAAAATGATTTCAAAAACCTTTTGTGTAATGCTTGTGTAAATATTTTCTTATCAAAATTATGTATATAGTACAAAATTTTTCCAAAATGTTTTGAAAATCAAAAGTTTGCAAAAATCTTGTGTAAATGTGTGTAAATATCTTTTGCAAAACTTGCACTTCATGCATTCATCCATTCATGATTTCAAAACATTTTTCAAAAATTTTGCGTGTTTGTAAAATATTGTGTAAATAGCATCTTTTGTACATATGTATATAGTTTTTCTGGATGATAGTTGACATTTAAACTAGCCTAGAATTAAATTGGGAAATGGAGCTTGATTAAGATCCTAATCCACCTAATTTATAAGAGGAACCTTATAGGGCTTAGGTTTAAGGCTTTTCAGGTCCATGGTGACTTAATTCTTTGAGTCCACTAGGCTATGATCACATGTCATCTCAATGAGCCTAAGTAGAGCACTTAACAACAACACATGACTCACATAGACAATGGCTTTACTTGGACACCAGCACTTTGCATCGAGCTCTCTACGGATGAGGTGGTGAGAAGGCAGTCTTCCTTGACTTGGGGTAGCATATGAGGGTAGTACTTCTAGGCGGAACCTCTCTTCTTCTTTTAGTGAAGGAAGTGCGTCTCAACTTGGTCTGGTTGCTATGAGGTCTAACGACAAGAGTTGTGGGTTGCAATAAAGCTTCAAAAGAGGGATAGTCTACTGGCTCAAGAGGAAAAACTCCTTGTATATATGCTGCACATGTATATGATGTATAGATGCACTTGAAAAAAAAACAACAAAAAATGCAAAAAGAAAATAACTCCAAAAAAGTGGTGGGTCTGAGAGAAAATGATAATCCCACCGGAGTATGTATATAGAGTGCGATAAGCAAAGCTAGAGATTCATGATCCACCTTATATAGCTTGCAGCAGGGAGACTTGGCTACACTGGTCAAGCTCCCAAGGATACATGGCTACACTGGCCATGGTTCATTCTCTTCTTCCTCCTCTTCTTGAGCCGGTTGAACTTGAACTTAGAAGGGAATACCCCGCTCCTCGAGGAAAGAGTGGCCAGATTGAGGTCATAGGGTTACCTTGTTGGGGAGGGTTGTCAAGTTGCCATTTCTGAGGTGGAGAGCTTATTCCTCACATTCATAGGACAAGGAAAGATTCATGGTCTTCAGGGCTTGTGTTTGATGACTTGTTCTGATCTGGAGCATTGAGGAGTCTTGATTAGAGATTAGTGGAACTTAGAGGCTGTTGCGTTTTAAACTTAAGTCCAAATAAGGTTCCGACACATTAATAATCTAAAGATCTGATTAAGCTCCATAATTCAATTGAATGAAGGAAAGTTTAATAATCGACCTTGATCCATGTACATTCTTCTCTTTTTCTTTTTCTTTCTTCTTTTTCACTTCTTTTTCAATAAGTGTTTGCTAAGGGACTAGCAAAGTTAACTATAGGGCGGTTTCATCACTCTTTATTCTTTTATTTTAGCTACAAAAACCTTTGCAAATGCATGTATATATTTGTAAATATAAATATTTACCAAAAGCATGCATGATGTAAAAAGTAATAATTAGCATGTTTTTGTGCAAAGTAAAAGAATAAAGATTAAAAAGAAAAAGAGGAAATATTTAGAATAAATATTGAGCAACCTAACCCAAGGGAGGGATCAGCATGGGCCTGACCGCATAAAAGCCAAAGTAGAGGGAGATAGGGGCTCATGTGTGTAAATATACCTATAAATGAAATAAAAATATTTTCCTCTAAAAAAAATAGAATAAAATGACTTGTATATATTGTGTATATATATTTATCATAAAAATCAAAACAAAAATAGAAAAATTAAAAAGAAAATAAAAATAGTCACTTGTGTATATATTCATCGTGTACATACAACCACACTTATATTTATTTCACCTTATAAATAAATAAAATTAATTTTTATAAAATTTGTATATATTCTACTTTTTATGTTGTATATAAATAAAATAAAACCATTAAAACAAAAAAAACAAAATAAAAAGCACAAAATTAAAAACCAAAAATCACATTGTAAATATACCATGTACATAGATGTATATACCTTTTTATTTCACTATTGTATATAAATAAAAAATAAAATAAAAATACCCTTTTATTCCTAATTTTATACTATAAATAAATAAAATATAAAATAGGAATAAAAATGCACAAAAATAACAAATTAAAAATCAAAAAAATCAAAACCCCATATTGTATATGATCCTATATATAGGTATATAGTGTAAATACCTTATTTTATTTTGAAAAATTAATAAAAAACCAAAAAAATAGAAAAAATTAAAACAAAAATATTTCATGTTTTAAGTTTTCTGTAATTCGGCCTTTTCATATTTTATTTAAAATTTCTAAATCATTTTGACGTGGCTGAATCTCATTGGTCCACGGGGGTTGTTGACCGCCCGGTCAACTCCCCCCTGTGGACCACTTCACACGGGTTATGGATGCCCGACCTGATTTCTCTTAATTTTCGCATCTAAACCCGATCACTTCTCGCCTAAACCCCGGGTCCGTTTCGTTCCTGCCAGATCCGGCACCCTCGTTGGGGTGTCCGCCTCGGGGTCCGCGCTCCGAGCTGCCCTACCCGATCACTTCTAGCCGGACCCCTGGCTGAATAAAAGCCGAGCTCTGCCCGCCATTTCCCTATCTTTGGCTCCCCATTCATTCGTCTCGTGACCTCCACAGCCACCCCCGAGGTGACAGCTCCAGGTTGGCCGTGTCGTAGAGAGGCGAGAGTGGTCGGACCTCTGATCCGGCGATCTAGCGCCGCCGTGCTCCGCCCAGAGGTGGAGCTTGAGCCTCGGGCCACGACAACCCGCGAGGCGACGACCCAGAGCACCCCCAGATCTCCCACAGTCGATTCCTTCACCCAGGTAGCTTAGGTTCTTTCCCGTGTTCTTTAATTTCTCGTTTCCCCCAATTATCGCCGTCGCCGACCATCCTCGATTCCGGCCACACCCACCGTCCATTCGACCATCGGACCGCACCATCACACTCGCCTTCCTCCCGCGCACATTCTACGCCCCTCCATTCAACCCAGCTCGCACAAGAGCTGGGGTTTCGAGCTCCACCGTCTACCTCTCGCCGGAGCTTGACAGCCCCGCCTCTCCAGTCACCTTCACCCCCTCTCACAGGGTCGAGGCACTTTGCCCTCGACCCGCGAGCGTTTTGCTATGACTTGCAGGTTCCGTCGAGCCCATCTGAGGGTCCGACCGTCCAGGAGCAGACGCTCGACCTCCGCCGACCTCGTCGGAGCTCTCCAGAGCTCCGTCGAGTCATCGGAGGCCACCATTCGACGCGGAGGGCCCGTAGCCATCTTCTCCGATCTTCAGTGGGCCGTGAGGAGGAAGACAGAGCACGCACGGCCCCGGCGAAGTTCGTCGGCATCTTGTTCTTCCTCGACCTCCAGACACCGTCAGATCGTCTCCCCGCTCCAGTTCGCATCACAGCCGTCCATCCGAGGAGCCACCAGCAGCGTCAGATCCATCTGAGGAGCGATCTGGACCGTCCGATGCCCGAGGTTTCGCCACAACGACTCTCCTTCGTTTGATATTCCACGTGGCGGAGTGTGGGCCGTCGATCAGAGCCGAGGGGGTCCTGCGTTGGGCGCCACCAGTCCCGCACCGTTAGATTCACCACGTGGCAGCCATCCATCCCTCGGATATAATAATGGGGTAATTGTTCTTAGGCCCCCCTGTTTATTTTATTTCATGTTTAGTCCTGTAAATACCATAGTCAGTTGTTTTATTTTTGGTACTTTTGCACTTTAGACCTTATCTTTTCTATATTTGCATGTATACCCCTGCCTGTAGTGTGTCACGTGCATCGACACATGTGTTTTTGGGTAATTTACAATCTTAGTCCTGTAGTTCATGGTTGTTAATGAATGAATGAATATTTTTGGATAATTGCATTTCTACCCGTGTGAGTGTGGAATTGGCGCATGTGCGTTTTATTTTTGGGTATTTTACAACAAGCCCCCTGGACTTTTAATACCTGTTATTATTTAGTCCAGGGACCTTGTTTTTATTGCAATTGGATCCCTGTGTGCCCCAGACATGCGCCTCGCGCGTGACTTCTTGGGATTTTGGCACTGGACCCCTTGGAGCTTTGGTTAATTACATACAGGTCCCTATGCACTATACTCAGGTTTTAATTTTGAATAAAATAGCAAATTTACTCTGAATTCAATGAAAATTGGACACATGGCTCCTGCCATGATGTAAAATTTTCCAGAATTTTGGGGACAATTTTAGTTTTATTTGATATTTCAAAAAATTCAAAAACAGCCTTTTTCTCTACTGTTTGACTTGAAAAATCATAAAAAAATATTAAAACTCATCTAAAAATTATACAAAAACTAGCTACTGTGTCTTTTGGCTTGTTTGATTTTCTGACCAAATTTGGTTATTTTTCATTATATAAAACTCTTAAAACTTACAAAAAATTAAAAACCTCATAAAAATTCTAATAAATAATCTAAAAATCCAAAAATAATAATTGTGGTGCCTAAATTTTCCTTGTTTCTTTCTCTTTACAGGAAAATTACCTCCAGGGTTATTGGGGATTCTTAGATATTTTATCTAAGTCCCTCAAGCTCGGCTGGACAGAACCTTCATTTTCTCGCATTATTTTATTTTTAGAAAATTAAATAAAAATAAAAAAATACCAAAAATTCACTAAAAACAGTAAAAATCATAAAATACACAAAAACATTTTTATTGGAATTTTGATTGATTTTTGATGCATTAAATAATTACTTGAAGTTGGTCGTTTCCCTTATTTCTTTATTTTCTTAATTAACTAAAAATCCAAAAAAATTAAAAACAATTAAAAATCCACCAAAAATACATTTCTTTTTATTTTTATTCTCTTTTTTACTACTTCGTAGGCCGTAAGGCCATCACGTGCTCCCTGAGTCCGACCCTGGTCGCTATACCAGGCTAATCTAATAGCTAGGACCGCTATCGTTTTTATTTTATTTTGACTTGATTTTGGTGGTCTGATCTTCATTTTCTCGATTGAGCTGAGATTCTCATCGATCCGGGTCGCAACGACCCGAGTGATATTTTGACCTGATCCGGACCGATTGAATTTCGGCTCATCACCTATCAAGATCGGATGGCCCTCATATGGGATCCACTATCCCCGGCCTCCAAGGAGAGCCGCACGATCTCGATCGGACGGTCCTCTGTAATACAACACCAACTGTATTACAGCAGACGTCCCCCTTCTATGGTGCCCCTCTCCATCTACGACTGCGAGGGCTTCGGGAAGGAGCTCTAGCTCCTCTGGTGGGGCATTCTAAACGGCATGCGTCGTTACCTTTGTCTTCACCCTCCCCTTTGGCATCCTCACAGCTACAACCAACCAAGTAGGATTTGAATCATGCGATCGTTTTTCGTGGTTAAGCTAATGTTGTGCTAACAATAATTGTAATGCGTGCGCAGTCGTCGAGACTGAACGTGATCACAGAGCTAATCGTCGGATACATATTACCTGGGAAGCCCCTGGCCAACGTGGCCTTCAAGGCGTACGGGTACATCAACATGGCTCAAGCTGCAAGGTTCCTCAGCGATTTCAAGCTGGGCCACTACATGAAGATCCCACCCCAGTCCATGTTCTGGGTTCGGATGAGCAATTGCGTGATCTTGTCCTGATAGATCGAGTTTACGCGAGTCTATTGCTTTCAATTCCTTGATTCAGCTTGTCGGAACGATCGTTGCCTCTATGGCCTACTTTGCCACGACGTGGTGGCTCTTGGCGACCATCCCCAACATCTACGAGACCACGCTGCTACCCGCAGACAACCCTTGGATGTGCCCGAGCGACGATGCCTTCTAGAACACCTCGGTAATAGGGGTGTCATGGGCCCGCTCTGCATGTTCGGTCGCCTCAGCCTCTACCCGCAGCTTAATTGGTTCTTCCTCTTCGACCTCCTCGCATCAATCCCCGTCTGGATCCTCTCCCGCATGTACCCTGAGAAGCACTGGATCGAGCTCATCAACATGCCCTTCACCATCGGCGCGAGCGGCTCTATCCCCTCTGTCGGCCCCGTGAACTACTTCATGTGGGGCTTGATGGGCATCCTCTTCAACTTGATCACCTACTTCATGTCGGAGGGCGGGGTTTCTACTTAAGTTGGTTATTGGAGGTGATTATGATCGGTGGTGGTGAAGATTCTTTCATTATTTTAATTGGAAATTATTCATGTGGTTTCTTTTTGATGAATGATTACATACATTGATTTTCTTTACATCGCACGCAGTAAATATATATGTCTTTCATTATTTATTATTGTTAAAAAATCATGTATATGAGCATTTTTAAGTTAAAAAACTGGATAGAGGGGATCGACATGAAATAATAAGGTAGAACCTTGATCGATATCTAGACACTGATCCACATTCATAGATTGTAGTTAATAGTTAAAATATAAGATGATAGGACAAGTAAACAAACAGATAAATAAAAAGCCTTGTTTAGAGTTATGTCCTTATTAGATTATACAATTTTAATTACGCCACTTTCTTTTTTTGCAAATTCAGATTGTGCATGTACATTCTTACACAGTTATCACTTGTGGACACCGGGATAATTCGAACGAAATCTAGAATGCAGATATAATTTTCTCGAAATAAGCTTATTTACGACGGTTGTGAGCCGCAACTAATATTCCCTTATCGTCAACGCAAAGTTTTCCGCCGTGTATTATATTTGCAACGGTTCTAGTAGACCGTCTGATAACAGAGAGAGATCGATCCGAAATAGTGTTAATCCACAAGGTGGACAGACAGTCGCGGATGTGACCTCAGATGTAATCCTCGGTTAATCAACAATTAACACACAACATCAATAAATCAATTAGATATCAAAATGTGGAGTTAAAATTTATTATAACTCTACATACAAATGTGTATAGGTGTAAGCATGTGTAGAGGTCGAACACTGGGAGTAAATGGGATGAGGAGGCATCGTGAATGCACAAAAGTTCTGTCATGTATCTCTTGTCCAATTTATTATTTTTGTGGGGTTTTTAGTTTTATGTATATTTTTTAGTTTATTTTTTCTTATATAATTTTTTATTTGATTTTTAATTTTCTAATTTTTATTTTCTTTTTATATTTTTTCTTTTTTATATTTTCTTTTTCTTTTATATAAACAATATAGCCTATATAAGGCTTATACACACAATATATAATAGTATATTTATAAATATTATTATATATAGAGAGACAAAATTCATAGAATAATTTTTTTTGGATTTTTTTTATATTTTTCTAAGGTTTTTATATTTTTATCAAAAATTTTGCTAATTTGTATGTATTTTAAAGCCAAAAATATCCCAAATACGGGATTAATAAATAATTCAAAATTGATATGGGTTTTAAAAAAAAACCAGTTCCAAAATTATCCAAATTAATTTTAATAAATCAATAATAAAATATAGATAATTATCAAACAGAAAAGTATATTTTTGGTATTTTTGTAGAATTTTTATTTTTTTTGTTGGATTTTTGAGCTTTCTGATTTTTATCATTTTCTTTCTCTATTTTTAGGAGTTTTTTTCTGTGCTCAATAAATATCAAAATATACCATATATAATTTTTTTGGAATTTTTCAAAACATTTTTATATTTTTTTGGTATTTTATAAATTAGACAGGGATTATTTAAGCTCCTTTTCATTTTTAAAACATGGCTAAAATGCAGAAAATACCAACTAAAAATATGGGCGTGAAAGTGCATGGCATGAAGCATCTAATCCTATTTTTGTGGATATTTACGAGCACATTAGGTATTTTTAATAAATAGAATAAACACCCAAAAATATATGTCTTAGCAGGAATATTTTTGCAAATAAAATATAGTGAAGGGGTCTCTGTGCAAAAATACTAAAAACATATAACATTTATTCCATTTTCAATGACTAATTTACATTTACAAAACCTGCCAGGGCATACATGTTAATTACCCCATCACGTGGGACAACACGTGATACGTATTGGAAGGACCAAAGTGCAAATATAGAAAATTTCAGGGACCTCTCAACAATTTTCACAAAAAATATACAACGTGCTTTTAAATTTATTGGACCAAATAATAAATACAAAAACTAACAGGACCTTACATGTAATTTTTCTACCTCACGTGGGACGGCACGTGAGGTGACGTGGACTGGACCTAAATGTAATTACAAAAAAACTCAGGATCTTTTATAAAAAAATCCACTTTATTTAATATGATACATTTTATTTATAGGACTAAAGTGTAAATACAAAAAGGCGGGGGATAAGATGTGCAATTTACCCCTAAAGTACGTGATCCAACGGTGGCTGTCAAGCCACTTATCCACATGTCGAGCATGCAATGGCAGATGACGCTTCGCCCCAGGACGATCTGGATTAGATCAGCAAGACTGATCCAACGGTCAAGACAAGGCACGATCCGACAGTGGGCGATCAACCTGGAGGCTCCTCCTTCATCGGACGGTTCTGAAGCCAGGTGGAAGAACGGGGGAGGAACTCGTCTGGAGCGAGTTTGGATCTGGAATAGCAGCCACCTCCGACCTTCTCCATCACCGCCACGTGTCTCTAAACGTTCCCTGGAGTCCCCCGCGTCAAGTGATGGCTTCAGCTAGGCACCTGGACTTCGACGTGGTCAAGCGAAGTCGAGGAAGAAGAGGGGCTCCAGGTGAATTGGTTTCTTCAAAAGTCGACCCTATGCGGATCCTTTAGCCCTCCAGACTTGCAAAGGAAGCACAAGAACGATTTGGCGGCCTTATTTGGTGGAGAAATGGTGCGGAGTGGGTCGGGAGGAGCTCCTCCGGTGAGTGGCGGAGATGGAGGAGTGGATCTCCAGATCCATTATGGATCTGGGTGAATGGAGGCATGAGGGTCGTAGGCAAATGGAAAGAGAAGGAGATGGAGGTGGAAGCAGGGTCAGAAAATGGTCGAGCACAGGTGAAATCGTTCGTCGGAGCGGAGCTCCGACGAACTACAAATATGAGTTCTAACGCTAAAACACTATGCTAAACATAAAATTAAATGCATAATTAAAATGCTGAGTAAAAGGGTGCAACTCTTACCTGGCCGAAGTCAAGGAGCAGAGGTCGCCGGCGCTCGACGATCTGGGTGCACCTCCTACTCTGCGAACCGTTGTGGATGCTCAGGGGACTCCCCCTGTCACGGGGATACGCTCTAGGCCGAGATCCATGGGTTCAGGGATTAAAAAATAACCAAAAATCAGAGGAGGAGGGAGGCGTTTATTTATGAATATGAGGAAGCACCCTTATTGACCAGGGCCAATCGATGAATCGGGGCTATGTACAGGGGATCTAGTGATCAGGCGTGGTTGTTGGATGATCAAAGATTATTTCTTGTGAAGGAAGCATCCGCGATAAATGAATGGAACTCCCAGGAAAAAGGCTGGAATATCGGGGAAAAGATGGGTTGCGTCAAATCAGAAGTAGAAGAGGGAGTTGACCGCGGTCAACATTTGAAGTGCCCTGATTGGGCCACCTAGGCCGATAAACGACAAAACATGAAATTTTATTAAAAATAATCAATTAAAAATAGTAAATGATTTTATTAATTTTTGAGTATAAAATAAAAAATATTTATTATTTTATATAGTATTTTATTTTGATTTTTATTTGTTTTTTAGCTTTATTTAATAATAGTTAATTTTTATTAGTGTATTTATAGGTATATTCATTTATAATTTGTATATTTTTAATTTTATTTTATATATTTTATTTTATTATTTTATTCTTTTATTTTATATATTTTTAACTTATTTTTGTGAGTATAAATATATGTTTTTTTTATTTTTATGATGTTATTTGTATACTTAAATAAATAGGTATGTATATTCTATATGTTTATTTATAAGTAGTTTACCTATGTATTATGGACATCTTTTTATTTTAATATATTTTATTGAGTTTTATTTTGGTTTCATATTTTTAATAACATGTATATAATATTTACAATATAAAGAATGAAAGACTATGTTTCTCCTTTTATTTATATACAGGTATAATCATAGGTGTTTTATCTATGTTTCACACATAAATTTATTTTAATTTACATTTTTTTAGTTTTATTCTAGTTTTAATATGTACAAGTGTTATGAATAATATTTACATAATTATAAAAATATAAATTTGTAAAAATAATGAAGGATGAACAAAATGAATATTTTAATTGGTAGAATGTACAATAGGTGTCAAAAACCTAACTTTCACATAGTAGTTCCAAAAAATATAAAACTGCTATCATTAAATAGCTTGTGAAAAGTCGTATACAATTAGAGTGATTTTGATATGTTTTGAGTTTTTATTGAAAAGATATGGGTATGTGAATTTGGTTTTTGGCTTTTTATTTTATATATAAAATAAACATTGTGTATTATTTTTATACAAAGTCAATTTTGTATTTTTATTTACATTATTATCTATAAATTTCATGTACAAAATTTATTTATTTGATGAATAAATAATAAAGAATAAAGTAGGTGTCAAATGTTTAAATAAATGAATAAAAGAATTGAATTTTTATTGTATTTTTGGCCCTTATCTCCCCCTCCTTTATTCCTTGCCGACCAACTCAATTCTTGACTTGGTCTCGAGGTTTAGGGTCATAAAATATCTTCAATATTTTATTCTTTTTTCTTTTCTTCTCTTTATTCTATAATTTTGGCATTAAAAACCTTATTTTATATACAAATAATACAATAAATAATGAATGCTATTGTATACAGATTAAGGCTACATGCATTAGTTAGGTTTTTTAATACCAAAATGATAGAATAAAGAATGATGAATGCAAATACATCACCGTCGTAAAGGACGATCACCACATATATAAAAGCCGTCGTGAAATGGATACGACAGTTCAGTGACCGCCGTATATAGTCTCTACATGAAATATGCATGGAATCGAGACCCAGATAGCTACCATGTGGACATCCTCAAGAGCAAACAGCGGCATTGCCATAGACATGGACATCGACAATCGAGATCGACATCGAACGGAAAATCGAAGGGGTCGGTAGGGATTGTGCAGTCGATTACCGTGAATGATAGATCACTGTCCGGCTCGTCGATGAATGCCGCGAGCGTGGAAGGATCCATCCACGAGAGGGAGGAGAACGGCGAGGTGAACGTGGGAATATGAAGTGTTGTCGCATGTCCTCATCATCTTCTCGAAGATCTAGCCGCCGAAGCTGTCGTCATCGAATTCAGGAGCTTGGCTGATGGCCGCGTCAGAGAGCCTCCCTTTGAAATCCTGCAGCGGAATGTTATGCCATATCTGTTATAACAGTGACAATCTATGTCAAAACCCGACTAATTTAGATCATATATGTACGGTTAGTTTTAGTCATTTTCAATGGAAAAATTTTGAACGTCGAGATAAAATATTATTTTAACTAAATTCCCTTTTTTACATGGTTGCTCCTGTAAAATTTTCTATTTTACAAAAATGCCCATGCAAAATTGTAATATTACATTGGATACACACGTAAACTGTTTTTTTAAAATATCATGTCAACTTCTCCATTTTACAAAATAACGTACTTCCCCGTTTAAAAAATGTGCCTACTTTTTGTAAATAGAGAAGTTTATGGAGGTGTTTGTTAAAAACCTCGAAAACATACCCTTGTATTGTAATATTAAACTTTGTAATATTTATACGCTGGTAATATTACGTGGATATTATTTCAAACTTTTTATTTATAAGCATGCCCTTGTAAGATTCTCCATTTCACAAGAAGAACCCTAGAAACTTCATTTTATAAAACAAAGAAGCTTCAGGGAGATATTTTCGTAAAAAAAACCCAAAAAGAATGTAAGGCTATATCTAAGTTTTAAGATAATAGACACATAATTGGATTGCCGTGAAAACTTGTAATGTCGATAAACTTTGCATTTAGAAAATATTCTTGTAAAGTTCTCTATTTGAAAAGTACCCATTATTCTCCATTTTTATAAAAACCTTAACTGCACAATTACGTACGGGTGTTAGTGTAATATAAAGAAGTTCTAGGGAGTATTTATGTAAGAAACCCCAGAAAATGTAATAAGTTTGAATTAAACTTTATGTGATATTACATGGATATCCATGTAGACTTTGTGAATGGAATCGCAAACTTTTCATCTCTCTAAAATATCCTCATAAACTTCACCATTTTATTAAAATACCCCGAATGATGTCAGGGGTGTTTTTATACAATAAAGAAATTTATATTGATATTAAGAATCCCCAAAACTAAGCTCTAGGCATCGCAAGCTTGTATTATTGCATGTTAACCTCTATAAACTTCATAAGGTAAATTACGAAAAATAGACTGAGCTTTACATAGATTCCCAAATCAGGGATTGATCTTTAGATTGTAACAATTAGGGGACCCATCTTTGATTTAACGGTGAAGGCTCCAACGACGTCAATGGTTGAATCCATTTGTGATGTTCATGAACGAATATATCCCTAACTATTAGGGATTTGTTTTCACTTTGCCCCTTCTTCGTCACACGCTTTCTCCCACCTTTGTGGTTCCACGTTTGGCTGCGGAGAACATGGGAAGGCTCCGAGCAACTCCCCTCCGAGCGTCGGCGCGGCCTGGAGATCAGCACCATCCCCCTTCTCCTCCACCCCTCCTCCGTAAAATCCTAATCTTTAACTTCTGATTTGGGTGTCGGAACTACATGCAGTGGGCTTACCCATTTTGAGTCGGAGATGGGATAGATGAAGCCTGCATCACACCATTTCGTTATCTCTTTCATGACGACGTCCCAGAGGTTAGGGTTCAACCTTCGTTGGAACTCGCGGGACGGCTTGGCATCTTCTTCTAGATAGATGTGGTGTGAACACAAGGCTGGATTTATCTCTCGGAGATCTGATACGCTCTAACCAAGTGCCTTGCGGTTCCTTTCTAGAACCTCGAGAAGCCGAGATTCCTGATCCGAATTCAGCCTGCTGCTGATGATGACCGGATACATTTGTTCTTCACCCGCAAGGAAAGCATACTTCAGGCCTGCAGGAAGTGGCTTGAGTTCTGGTTTTAACCTGTCTGACTTGTCGGTCACTTCAGAGACTATGCTGGTGGTGGGATGTACTTTCTTGAAGCTGCTACCATCCTCATCGTTCTGTTGAGATCCTGGTGATGTGCCGAACGGTTCTGCGCTAAGCTGATCGTGTTCGGTCTGGAGTGAATGCTCAAAGAACTACGCCTGCATCTGAGAATCTGTCTCCCAAGAATTGTCGGAGCATAAGCTAACTGCGTTGTCCAAGTCCTCCTCAAGAGTGAGGATTTTTCGGGTCCATGGATCGTCCAGTGACAAGAATGAATCTCTGATCTCTGCAATAAAGTCACAGTCTGCTTCGCATGTTGGCTGGCTCTCATCAGTCGTGGCATTCAGCTCTCTATTCATGTTTATAGTGATTTGCTGGGTGTTCGAGCTGCAGGTGAGTCCATATCAAGGACTACAAAATCAGCTGGGAATTGCATCTCCTGCACTTTGACCACAACGTCTTCCAAAAGACCTCGGGGCCGCTTGACGGATCGGTCAGCGAACTGAAGGATCATGCGTGTCTGCTTGAGCGGACCCAGCCCAAAGTCTTGCATTATGGATGAGGGCAGAAGGTTGATGGAAGACCCACTGTCAAGGAGAGTACGCTCGAAGACCTGGTCAAAAATCTCACAACTGATCAGAGGTGCTCCTGTATCTTGCTTCTTCTGTGGGAGGTTGTTGATGGCTGCAACAGTGGCCATGGAGAGTACGTGCTTTTCTACCTCTCTGCATCTGTTTTCTCGCGCTGGGCGACGCCTGTTAGTACATGCCTCTTTTAGTCCTTTCTTCACAGCTGGCATGTATTCCACGACCTTCAACAAAGAAATCTCAACAGTCAACTTATCTAAAATTTCCACAACTCCTGGATCAAACAATGCCTTTTTCGTTTTGCAATTTTTTTGGATTTTTCTATTGCATGAGGAAAAGGAATATGTACAGTACTGGCAGGAATATTAGAGTTCTTATTTACATCAAAATTATCACCCATCAAATGTTGTACATCCGGACTACAAAAAGGAGTACAAACTGTATCTTGGAATACTGGTGCTGCAGGGCGATCAAAAAGGGTAGCGTCTGCTCCGTCGGCTGGCGAGGGATCGACTGCTGCTGGCGGCTCCTCCAATGCTGGCGCGGCTTCGCTTCGGCTGCAAACTTCTTTTTGGTGTTTTTGGTTTTGCTGATTTTTTTGTATTTTTAGCTGAGGCTGCTGCAAATGCACGATGGCTGGAGTGGCTTCTCCTTCTTCTTCCTCCTCACCCGCCCCTGTAGCTGGCACGGCTGATGCGGAAGATGACGATCCACCTATTTCTTTATTCACCCCACTCTTGGTAGCAGACGGAGGCAAGGCCCTACCGCTCCTAAGAGTAACAGCATTAGAATAAGCAGTAATATCATTGTCAAACACGGACAGGACATCACAATCTACCTGCTCTTTTTTCTTGAAATTATTGGGGTTGGCTTCGACCTGAGCCGGAATGGTGGTTCGGGTGGCGGTCAGGTCGTCAAGCCGCTTGGTCATTTCCGCTAGCCCTTTGACAAGCTAGGCCAGACAATCCATGGTGGGGTTTGCATGGGGTACTTCAGTGGGTTCAGCGTGCAGACCACGCTGTTGTTGCATAGATGGGTGTGGAGGTTGTTACTGGTGGTGCTGGGGTGGTGCAGGAAGTTGAAGTTGCTGATATAAGGGGGGAGGATACTGCTGATATTGTTGAGGTTGGGCAGCCGCATACTGATGAAACGGTTGTGGATGGCGGTACTGTGGCTGCTGGTAC
The DNA here is from genome assembly GCA_037367405.1 of Ottelia alismoides. Classification (NCBI taxonomy): domain Eukaryota; kingdom Viridiplantae; phylum Streptophyta; class Magnoliopsida; order Alismatales; family Hydrocharitaceae; genus Ottelia; species Ottelia alismoides. The sequence goes on along the minus strand of JAZKJV010009477.1, from coordinate 664,003 downwards.
GGTTGATTCTGCCTCCATTGATTTGCGTACTGGGGAGGCTGATGAGGCTGAGAGGACTGTCCAAAGAGACCACCCTGAGGTTGATGGTATTGTCGGTTGGCAAGTGGCTGACCATGGGGTTGTCCCATAGGACGGGTCGGCTGTGCATTGTTGGTCCATACCCCGTTCACTTCCTGAATCAGGGGGGATGGTGGGAAGACTGGATCAGGTCCTGAAAGGAACTCTGGCTGGTACACAACCATCTGCTGCTGCGGCTGGCCCTGGTCGGGCGCCTGCACGTAGTACACATGCTGGACTGCCGGTGGCTGCTGGCTCGGGTGAGGCTGATGCTGCGGTTGCTGCTCGTCCTTCTTCTCAGCTGGAGCTTCCGATGGTGTTGCCGACTGAACAGAGTTGATGGTGCCCACCAACAGTTCAAGGTACTTGTTGATCTGATCAAGCTTATCTAAGTTCTGGGTCCTCATCTCGATCACAGCGAGTTTCTCCAGATCCTGTGATCGCTTCTCAATGATATCAACTTTAGAGAGATGGCCCCCGATGATACTGAGGTTGGAGCTCTCATCTCTCTCTGCTTCTTTGGACGCTACCATGTGCACTTGTTTCTGGAGGATCTGGGGCTGCTTCTGATACACCTTGGATGAAGAGAGGGCGGCCTCTCCTTCGGCCATTTCTTCGAATATCCGCCAAACTACGTCTTCATCCTTGTTAAAATGTGAACCCCCACATGCTACGTCAACGAGCCTTAGGCTTTCAATGTTCAGTCCCCCAAAGAAGTGCTGGACCAAGCTGGTCTTCGGAATATCGTGATGGGGACACTTCTCCTGCAGGTCAGTGAATCTCTCCCATGCTTCATGTATTGACTCATGGGGTCCTTGGGAGAAATTACTGATTCGGGATTGCATTTGGTTGAGCCGACCGAGAGGATAATACTTATGCAGGAAGGCTGACTTCAGCTCCTCCCAGGTCGTCACAACCTTCCCCAGGTGGTTGACCCAATAGAGGGCCTTGTCTTGTAAGCTGAAAGGGAATGCCATCATTTTGACAATGTCCAAAGGGACATTCAGATAGTGTGTGGTGCGGCAAATGCGGGAGAATTGCTGCAGGTGAATGTACGGCTCTTCACTGGTATTTCCATGGAATGCAGGGAGAAGAGCAATGAACTGGGGCTTCAGCTCAAAGTGAGCGTGTACCGGTGGAATGAGGATCCACTCGGTCATCTGGCTGTCTCCCGGATTGTATGTCTCTTCAAGTGTAGGCTTGGGTGGTGGTGGAAATTCAGGGTCATCATCATCAGGACCACCACCTCCACCTCCACCTCCTCCTCCTCTGCCTCCTCTGCCTCTTCCTCCTCCTCCCTCATCTCAGTTCATCATATCATTCAACATATCCTGAAAGGATGTCTGTGTGAGGGCCTGCTCGGTCAGCTGCTGCTGGATGGCCTGGATAGATGCCAGTAGCTGTGCATTGACTTGATTCTGGTCTGGCACCTGTCCCTCTGGTTGGGGTGGCTGCTGACCCTTGCCCTTTCCTCCTGGAGCCATGTCAGGGTCTGAGTCGGACGAAATGAACTCCGGAGTATTCTCCAGGGCTCGCTCTGTCTTCTATCTGCATAATGAGATCGTCCTGATCAGACCACTTGCAATTAATGTTCCGCTATCATGATAGAGCTGGAATTCAGGTCAACCCCAGCATGTTGTGAATGGAAAAGGATGTAGACTGTAATTGACTTCCATTCACAACGGTGAAAGCGGGACAAAAGTGATCCCAGTTTATTGGGTGGCCAAGAGAAAGGTAGAAAATGAGGAGTCTGGATCCGTAAAGTCCGGATCAGGTTCTTGGGAATTGCCTCGAACTTATTGGCGGAGTTGAGTCCACGGAATCGATGTGGGTGTCAGCATGGTCCCGACGAAAACCATCCATAGATCAACTTCGCGAAGCACAAGAGAAGATCGGATGTTGGAAGAAAGATACGATGGTCAACGAGGAATAAAAGGAGTGTATAATAGTAGAGAGGCTTGGTTGAGCAGGTTGGTCAAAGGGAGAAACAACAAAATGTACGCAAAGGCGCGGGACTTGATCTTTGAACCTTAATCTAGATCCATACAAACACAATACAAAATCGGGTTCACCAACTCACGCCATGTGAAGCCGTGAAGGTTCGGCTATTTATTATCTTTTCATTTTAGAGTTGTGATTTCAGGCATATCTTATAACAAGTCCTTAGTACGCTACCCTATAGGAGAGAGTACTGCCAGAAGAGTATCCCGTACTTGTCCTCCTCCTGTGTAACCTGTAGTCTGTACTTTTTGGAGTCCTTGTCACCCTTCCTGGATCCCTACTCAGCCAAAGAAATAGAGAGAGGAAGCCGATAGGCGAAACCAATACTTCGGTTCTCGCTCGCAACGGAATCACCCGTGAGCGTGCAAGAACCTACTCGGACGCAGGATAATGAGATAGACACCCCCGTGAAGGCGTGGCCTATGCTCAATACTTCGGACAGGGTCCATGCTCTACACAAAAGAGAGTCATCATTGGTGACCAAGCCCTACTCGCCTACGTACGATAGAAGCGCCATTACTTCGGAAATCCAAGCGATATACAAGGCAATTGCAGACTGGGTTTTTGGCTTTAATCCTTAGGGGGTCGCACTCGCTCAAGGGAGTAGGGTTTTGGTCCCCCTCCAAGGTACTTGAAAACAATGAGGGCTTTATGAACCCGGTACAATGATAGTCCATTACCGATTTTAATTAAGGTCAAAGTTTATTTAGCAGTCACCTTGTTTTAATTTTTTAGGTTTTCACTTTTTTGAGTATATTTTCATACTAGCGCCTAACGTTTTTGTAGATTCTTATTTAAGTCCTAGGTGCTCAAAATCAAAGGGAGATAGCGGAAAAGCCGTGCAAGTGGTTCCATGATGGAAATCTCACCATTGAACCTGAATGATGCATGCTGAGTTCGAAGACTTACAGTGCATCCCAGCTCTCTCCATGCGGTGTGCAAAACAAAATTTTTAAACCTATTTACATGTCAGTATGCAAGGCACAAAATCACCCTAAACATTAGCTGCTATTAGCGTGAAGAACCATAAGTCGCTCATTCATATCTAGCCTGAAAGGTCCGGTCTTGGCTCACCCCACCTCTGCTCAACACACTTGAGTTTAGGAGATAGCGCTTTACAGGGCTCGCTGTGGCACAAGGCTAAGAGACAAATAAACGGCTTGTTTAAGTTTGACTAGATCCATACGAAGTAGACTATAGGAGCATGCATTCTTATTAATGTTTGGACCTAGCTACCGAGTCAAGCAACCTACATCTAGGGGCTCCAAGCACACAAAACAAAGTAAAATAAGGCGGAAAGATCAAAACTTCAGAAAACAAAGAAAAGAAAGCGATGGAAAACTTGAAAATCCGCGATGAGGCCCCCAGGTGAACAATCACCCAGGCACTGGACCTCATTGTGAAGAGTAGAGTCCTGTTAATTACATGCCAAAATTGTCTCTCTCTCACCATAAATTACAAAAATGATCCTAAGTATTCTAGACCTTTCTAATCCCCATCTCTTTGCTTCCTTGATGCCCTCTCCAGTTGGTCATGAGGTGAAGACCAACCTCCTCCAAGCTCGGCTGCCTTGGCTCCCTAAGAAACCATCCTCGCGTGGCGGGCCCTCGCATCAAAGTCACAAAAAGATTGAATTAGTATAGCTCAATCAATCAAATAAACAGATATAAATTAATCACAATAAATAAATCAATAAAGCATGGTGATTAATTACAATATAAATAGCTGCTCACAAAATCAATGATGAATCAAATATTTTACACAAATATGACAAAATAAAGTAGGCTATGCTCATTGCTCCCCAGCAACGGCGCCATCTGATAACTGACATTTTGCGAGGGTCAAAATTAAGTTGTCGCTGAGGCGACCACCCACAGAACGTCGGTTAGTCAGCAATTAACCCACAATAAAAGAATGAATAGATTAAGTCCCAAAAATGTGAATTAATATTTATTACTCTACCACAAAATGCATAGTGAACAAGCATGTAGAGGTCGAACCACAGAGAGCAATACAAAAGTGCAGTAGCCTAAGATGTGCATGTACCACAGAGTCATCCTTGTGTAAAGCCTATTTTTGTGGGTTTTTATATTTTTTATTTTTTTTTATTTTTATTTTAATAATATAGGTATGTAATATATATATCTATATAATTTATAGAATATGAATATATAGATATATACCCATAAAGGGTATGTATAAAGCATATAATACATACATATTTATATAATCATAGATATATATATATAATATTTTTTAATCTAATTCTCAGATTGTTATACATTAATAAATACATATATATAATATATATTTTTTCTTTTTCAATAAGGGAATATATATATATATATATATATAAGGTAGAGAGAGGGGTGATACAATATTTATAAAAATATACATAAATAGTCAAAATTTATAAATAAAGTCTTTTTGGTATTTTCATGATTTTTTACTATTTTTGTGATTTTTGGGCATTTTTCAACAGATTTTTGGTATTTTTAAACACTGAAATAAAGCAAAACAGTGGAGTAGCTACTGGTTGGGGGTAAAATGGTAATTAAAAATATCACACAGCCACAAAAATTTTCCAAACCATTTTTAAAGTAAAGAGGTTAAAATATAGAAACTACAGAACTTGAATTTGCAATTTTTGGGGTATTGTAGAATTTTTATATTTTTTAGAAGTTTTTGAGTATTTTTGAATTTTTAAGGTTTTTCTTTTGAGATTTTTAATGATTTTTGGATTGACACTTAATTATGATAAAATAGACCGTAGTTAATTTTTTTGGAATTTTTCGAGGTGTTTTACTATTTTTTTGGTATTTTATAAGCTAGACAGTAAATAAAATGCATGTTTTTGATTTTTAATAAATGCAAAGAATGCAACAAAATGAAAAACTAAAACTATGGCATTCAATCGCAAGCTAACAAGAGCTTATATCCATTTTTGCAAAATTTTTCAAGTTAATATGAGGCATGAAATAAATGGACAAAGCATACAAAAATAAAATAGCCTGGCAGGGGTATTTTTGCAAATAAAATATTTCTCAGGGGCATCCATGCAAAAAATACTACAGAAATAAACATTCACTTTTATTTTTGGGGCTATTTTACAATTAACAAAACCCGCCAGGGTTTAAGTGCAAAAATCACGCGCCTCACGTGGGACTGCACGTGAGGCGCGGAGGGACCAAACTGCAAATTTAAAAACCACAGGGGGCCTACTGCAAATACTACAATTTATTCACAACGTGAAGTTTTATTTTTGGCATTAAAATTTAAATACAAAAAGGCGGGGGATATGTCTAAAATTTACCCCCAAAGGCATGCGATCCAACGACGTCGATCACTTCACTTAGCCACACATCGCGCATCTGACGGTGGATACCGGTTCGCCGATGAAGGCTTCTGATTAGATCCGTCTCGCGGATCGGACGGTGGTGGATGGGCTTCATCTGACGATTGTCGTTCGATCTGGGACGGGCCTCCTGATCTGAAGGCGATGGAGGCCCCTGGAAGAACAGGGAAGAAACTCGCCCCCAGTGAGCTTCGACCGTGAAGCTTGGGCTCCTCCGGGCGTCTCCCTCGCATCTGAGACGGTATGCACATAGCTGGAGGCCTTCTGCGTCTACTGATGGTCTTGCCATGGCTCCTGGAGGTCCGAAGGGCTCGGACGAGGTCGATGAAGGTCGGTCCCTCCAAGAGCCTCTTCCTGGTTTGAATCGAGCCCAGATGGGCTCTTTTCTTCGTTTGACCTGCATAGGAAGAACCGGGGAAGCGAGGGCTACCTCCTCGACCCCGGTTTTTGAAGCTCTATCGCAAGATGGAGTGAGGCGGAGGAGCTCCGGCGTAAGGTGGAGGTGGAGCTCCGATTCGCGAAGACCAGAGGTCCTCGGTTGAACAAAGGTGATAGATCGATGGAGAACGCGATGGGGAACGAAGTGGGGTGCACGTGGCGGTCGGACACAGTCGAGTTCACGGTGAAGAAGTTGCCGGAGCGGAGCTCCGGCAAACTTCGAATTTTTGATTTTAAGCTAAGCTACTGATCTAAAGGCTAAACTAAGAACGGAAATTAAATGCTGGAATTAAAATCTACCTAAAATACGATAAAAGGGGCAGCTCTTATACCTGGGGGCCACCAGGGAGCAGGACGGACGCCGGAGCTCCGCCGCGTCAAAATCTTCCCTCCTCTGGTCGATTCGAGGTGCTGGAACACTCCCCCTGTCCCGAGGAACCTCCCAGGATCGAAATCAGGGCTTTTGGGTGGATTAAATTGGACAAATTTGAGGAGGGGGTGAAGCTTCTTATTTATAGACATTGGCCTGGAGCCTTATTGACCGGCGTTTATTGATTAATCCAATGAGTATCAAGTTGATCTAAGATATCGACAGGTATCAGTGATCATCAAAGATCATTTCTTGTGAAGGAAGCGAGCTCGATCGATGGACGAAATGGCCGTAAAAAAGGGATGAAATCCAGGGAAAAGATGGCTCAGAGACGCCAGGTCCCGGATGGGACAGTTGACCAGGTGGTCAACAAGGGCTGGCGCCCTATTGGTCCACATCGGCCGCTAGAAGACAAAACAGGAAACTTTATTCTAAAATGATTTATTTACCATAGTAAATGATTTTATTAGAATTTTCTTATAAAATAAAAAATGTGTATTATTTCATGTAGTATTTATTTACGATTTTTATTTAATTTTTTGAAGTGTTTTATTATAGTTTTATTTTAATAATGTGTATATGTACGTATTTACATGTATTTCTTGTATTTTATTTTTAATTTGTTTATTTTATTTTATTATTTTATTGTCTTATTTTATAAATTTAGAATTTATTTTTGTGAGTGTGAGGGTATTTTTATTTAATTTTTATGAGTTTGTTTTCATTTTTAAATAAATAGGTATATGTATATGTAAGTATACTTATAGGTCTTTTACCTATGTATTATATATACTTTATTTATTTAATGTATTTTCTTTGTTTTTATTTTGAATTTGTATTTTTAATAATTTATGTCTAATTTTTACATTATTATAAAAATATAGATGAATAAAGAATAAAATAATTAAGTCCCCTTTTATATATGTACATACTCAACATAGGTATTTTGCCTATGTATTACATAAGCTTATTTTATTTTACAAATTCGTTTTGGTTTTCTTTTAATTTCAATATGTATATGTATTATACACATTATTTACAAAATTCTAAAAATATAATTTTGTAAAAATAATGGACAATGAATAAATTGAATATTTTAATTAGGCAGGCTGCACAATGAAGGCCAAAAACCTAAATTTTGCAGATGGACTCCAAAAAATATGAAACTAATTTTATTAAATAGTTATTGGAAAGATATATACAATTAAAGGTGAGTTTGGGTGATTTGGAGTTTTTATTTGCAAGATATGGGTCTGTGAAGTTCAGACTTTGGCTTTTTATTCTGTGTGTAAAATGTACACTGAGTATTATTTTTATACAAACTCAATTTTGTATTTTTATTTACATTATTATCTACAAATTTTATGTACAAAGTTTCTTTATTTGATGAATGAATAATTATATACAAAATAGGTGTCAAAAATACATAAATAAATGCATGAATAAATGGGGTATTTATTGTATACTGGCCCTTATCTCCCCCTACTTTATTCCTTGTCGACCAATTCCATGCTGGCCTTGGTCTCGGGGTTAGGGTCATAAAATATCTGCAATATTTTATTCCTTTTCTTTTCTCCTCTTTATTCCATAGTTTTGGCATTAAAAACCTTATTTAATGTATAATTAATACAATGAATGATGAATGCTATTATGTACAATTTGTTGCTCTTTACATGCATTTGCTGGGGTTTTTTAGGCCAAAATGATAGAATAAAGGTGATGAAATGGAGATTCATCACCCCTCTATACTTGCCTTTGCTAGTCCCTAGCAAACACTTATGCAATAAGTACAAAAAGAATAAAGAAAAGAAAAAGGAGAATCAAAGAAGGATAGAGTGAATAGGGGTGCTTTCAGTGCAATGCATGTCTTTATAAAATCTGAATTTGGAGCTCCTGTCAAACCTTGGGTGTAGATGTGTGTGGAGCCTAGTCGGGAACCAGCTCTAAAATACAACAGCCTTCGAGAACCACAGAACTCGGTTCAACCCACCTCAATAGCCTGGTCAGAACTGATCTACATCATACGCAAACCCTTATAACTATGAAGCTGACTTGTACAATGTAAGTGATGGTGGCTCTCCCCAACTGAAATGACAAAGGAACTGACTTCTCCAGAATGACAACCCAATGATTCCCCAATTCAACAGCTCTTTCCTCAAGGAGCAGGGTATTCCCTTCTAAGTTCAAGTGGCAACCAGCTCAAGAGTAGGGGGTGAAGAGAAGAATGGACGGTAGCCGGTGTAGCTACCTATCCTAGGATGCAAGACAAGTGTAGTCAAGTCATCCAGCTGTAGGCTCACATATTTGACTTTGGAACTCAAGCTTGCTGATTGGATGTTCTACATATGTACATACTTTGCAGGCATTTTATTCTTGTACATGCCTGACCATTTTTTTTCAACATACTATTCACAGCAGCATTTACATAAGGAGTTTTTCCTCTTGAGCCAGTAGACTATCCCTCTTTTGAAGCTTTATCGCAACCCACAATCTCCTGTCGTTAGACCTCTCGGCTATTGAACCAGGTTGGGGTGCACTTCCCTCCCTAGACGAGGACGAATGTTTCCACCCGTGTGCGTCTCAGACTGGCAAATCCAACGCCCTCACCACTCCAACTGAGTTGAGCCAAGTGAAAGGTGCAAGTGTCCAAGTTAGGTCACGGTCGGCAAGAGTCATGCGTGTGTCTCGAAAAGTTCTAGTTAGTCAGTTGAGGTGACTTGAACCCAGTCCTGATTTCTCAAAGAATTAAGTCTGTATAGACCTGAAGTACCTTAAACCTAGTTCCCGTAAGGTTCCAGTGCATTTAGGTGCAGTAAGGTCTAACCAAGCTCCAACTTGAGATTTTATTGGACTGATTCAATCATCAAGATCACTCAAAAAGAATATGAATGGTATGCTCATGTTATGCACAATGAATGATGCAATTTTTCACAAGAAGTTTACAAAAATCAAAGAATCTTTTTACACAAAGAATTTTCGCAAATAAAAAGCTTGACACATACAAAAAAAGTACATACAATTATTTACACGGGCGTACCGCCCTATTTACAAAAGGTAAGGACTTTACAGGTTTAATGAAATACTTTATTCAGGTTGTTCAGAAAGAATTTTACGTATCTTATTTACAATTTACAAGTATTTATCATGATGTTTTTATTTCTCAGATGTAGTTTTTGAAAATAATTTTTGCAAACTATAGTACACGATAATTTCTGCAAGCATTTACACTCACTTGAAAACTATTTTTGCAAAGATTTTTCACACTATATATATATATATACATTTTCCATAATAATTTTGACAAACAATTTTCAAAACATTTGCACATAGGTTTTTCAAATCCTTTATTCCACACAAAGAAAAGTTTTGCAATCCAAACAATTTTACACAGGTTGAAAACATTTCACAGCAATTTTTTCAAACAGTTCACACTATTTTTCAAATCATACTGTATAGGTATCTAACCTGATTTATTAATCAGTATATACAAAAGAAGAAAAACTGTATTTGCTGTACAATATGGTTTTGGCTCTTATAAGCTTTATTTGGGATTATGCTTATTTTGTATGAGAGATTTTCATGTAGACTCCTCATACTTATTCAAGAATCATTTTCACAAGAGTTTTGAAAACTATAGTCCAAAATAATTTTGCAAACATGTACACGCATTTGACAATGATTTTACAAATGTTTTTCACACAGAATAGATAAGTTTTTTCAAAGCAATTTGACAACCAAGTTTTTCCAATCATTTGCACACTAGTTTTCACACATTTTTGTTTCACTCAAAGAAAATATTTTTTTTCACACAACACTATTTTTTCAAAGGTTGAATACTTGTACACACTATTGTTCAAGCAATTTTCCAAAGATTTTTCAAAGAAACTTTTTGCAGAAAACGCTTTTCCTGACTCAATAATCAGTACAAAGAGTCTGAGGAGCTCACAATCATCCTTTATTATTATAGAATTACTTATTGCTTTTTAGATTGAGTTGGTGTTTTATTTTTCAGTATGAGTTATAGCTTATAGTATATACATGGTATATACGACCCCCCTATACTTAGATTGAGATATGTACTCATAGATCGAAAAGAGAAGAGAAGACATAACTCGTACTGAGTATAGACAAGCCAAAAGAATATATGAATGAAAAATGAATGAATGAGAAGTTGACCGTCCCCCCTATACTTAGGATCAAATAATCCTAAGTATAGCAGACTGTACAAAAAGCAGTGAGGTTCAAGGGTGGGAATACACAGATCGTACTTAAATTGTCTCCCCCTATACTTAGGGTAAGATACTCCAAGTATAGACAAGAAGAGGAGACAATGGAGAGGATCGGAATGAAATGAAAAACTCGGGGTGCACATTTCCCCTATACTTAGGACAAAGTACGTCCTAAGTATAGAAAACTGTCTACAAGGGCGGCACCTTTTTGATACAACGAGAAAATAGAAAAGGAAAAGAAGAAAAGAAGAAAAGAAGAAAAGAAAAAAAATCTAAAAACAGTGGTTGGAGTACATCGTCTGAATCTTTTGATGCTGCAGTTGTTGTGGTGATGTCATCATGGTGCACGAGCTAGATGGAGTCAACAACGGCCAAGAATGCATCTGGTTCGAGGTAAGGCTTTAGGAGTTGGCCGTTGACGACGAAGGGCTATGCGTCAGGGGACAATTCTGATATGGCAATACTTCCATTGTCACGCACTTCACAAACTCGAAATGGCCCTGTCCACTTACTCTTCAATTTGCCTGGGGATATCCGCAACTTTGCATCAAATAACCACACTTTCTATCCAATATCAAAGGTCTTTCGTCTGATGTGCCGGTCATGCCAGCATTTCACCTTCTCTTTGTACATCAAGGTGTTATCGTATGCATAGTCTCGGAACTCCAAGAGTCTGTTCAGATCATCCTTTCTTTTCTGACCACTTTTGCGTGAGTCCAAATTGCAACTGTTGATTGCCCATAAAGACTTGTGAATTAATTCCATGGGCAGATGGCACGGTTTTCCATATACAAGACGATAGGGCGACATGCCCAAGGGAGACTTGTAGGCGGTTCGGTAAGCCCATAGGACCAAGTCCAAGAGTTGCGACCTGTCCTTTCTGTTTGGCCTAACAAGTTTCTGCAGGATAGTCTTGATTTCTCTATTTGATAACTCCGCCATGCCATTGGTCTGAGGATGGTAAGGAGACGCGACACGATGATCGATGCCGTACTCCGTTAACTTCTTGACCTCTTTGTTAATGAAGTGGCTACCCCCGTCTGATATGAGAATTTTCGGTATCCCGACCGCAAAATGATGTTCTTCTTCAGGAACTGGCATACTGTTCAGCTGTCGGCGGCTCGAGCGGGGATAGCTTCAACCCAACGACTCACGTAATCGACGGCGAGAAGGATGTGCTCAAAACCTTGACTGTTAGGGAACGGTCACATGAAGTCAATACCCCATGCATCGAAAACATCTGCTATCTGAATGATTTTCAGGGGCATTGAATCTTTGGTAGTAAGTGTACCTTTTAATCTCTGACAGTCAATACATCTTTTGACAAACTCTGCAGCATCCTTAAATAATGTGGGCCACCAGAAGCCATACTGAAGTACTTTGGCTGCCGTACGATCTCCAGAGTGATGTCCACCAGATTCGAGCGAGTGACAATGCTCGAGGACACTAGATTGCTCCGTCTGAGGGATGCACCTGCGCCAAATGCAATCCGCTCCTTCCCTGAATAAAAGAGGATCCTCCCATTGGTCGAACCGGATGGTCGACATGAATTTGTTCTTCTGATTCTTCGTCAAATCCGACGGCGTTAGCCCAGAGGCGAGGTAGTTGACTATATCAGCATACCAAGGAAGAGAATCCACTGCAAGGATTGATTCGTCAGGAAAGGTTTCTATGATAGGTGCATTGTTCAGAGAAGGCTCATGCTGCTCTATTCTGGAGAGATGGTCTGCTACCACATTTTGAACTCCAGGCTTGTCCTTGATTTCCAAATCAAATTCCTGGAGGAGAAGGATCCAATGGATCAGTCTTGGCTTGGCATCCTTCTTCTGCTGTAGGTACCAGATAGCAGAGTGGTCTGTAAAAATTGTGACTTTCGATCCAAGCAAATAGGATCTGAACTTCTCAAGGGCGAAAACCACAGCCAGCAATTCTTTCTCTGTCACGGTATAATTTCTCTGTGCTTCATCTAATGTTCTGCTGGCATAGTGAATGGCATATGGCGCTCTCTCTTTCCTTTGCCCAAGTACAGCCCCGACTGTAAAGTCTGACACATCGGTCATGATTTCAAAAGGAAGAGTCCAGTCTGGCGGCTGTAAGATTGGAGCCTGAGTAATAAGCTCCTTCAACTGATTGAAAGCAAGGAAAACCTGCTGATCTACATTAAACTCTGTTTCCTTGCATAAAAGTTCTGTCAGAGGTCGGGCAATGTGGCTGAAATCCTTGATGAATTGCCTGTAAAATCCCACATGCCCCAGGAATGACCTCACATTCTTCACTGACTGAGGTGGCTGGAGATTTGAAATAACATCCACCTTTGCAGGGTCGACTTCCATGCCACGTTTGGAAACGACGTGACCCAGCACAATGCCTTCAGTGACCATAAAGTGGCTCTTTTCCCATGAAAGCACTAAATTGACTTCTCGGCACTTCTGAAGCACTCTGTCCAGGTGCTCAAGACAAGAATCGAAACTATCACCATAGACAGAGAAGTCGTCCATGAACACCTCGAGAAAACTGCCTACCATCTCGGCGAAGACTGCTAACATGCATCTTTGGAAGGTTGCAGGTGCATTGCATAGTCCAAAGGGAATTCTCTTGAAGGCGTACGTACCGAACGGACAAGTGAAGGTAGTCTTCTCTTGATCTTCAGGGGCGATTGCCACTTGGTTGTACCCAGAGTACCCATCCAAAAAGCAGAAGAACTCCTTGCCTGCTAGTTTTTCCAAAACTTGATCAATGAATGGCAAGGTGAAGTGGTCCTTCTTAGTTGCTGCATTGAGACGCCGGTAGTCAACACACACCCGCCAGGATGTTGGTACCCGAGTGGAAATTTCCTCTCCTTTGTCATTTGTAACCACGGTCAGCCCGGATTTCATTGGAACTACATGCAGTGGGCTTACCCATTTTGAGTCGGAGATGGGATAGATGAAGCCTGCATCACACCATTTCGTTATCTCTTTCATGACGACGTCCCGGAGGTTAGGGTTCAACCTTCGTTGGAACTCGCGGGACGGCTTGGCATCTTCTTCTAGATAGATGTGGTGTGAACACAAGGCTGGATTTATCCCTCGGAGATCTGATACGCTCCAACCAAGTGCCTTGCGGTTCTTTTCTAGAACCTCGAGAAGCCGAGATTCCTGATCCGAATTCAACCTGCTGTTGATGATGACCGGATACATTTGTTCTTCACCTGTAAGGAAAGCATACTTCAGGCCTGCAAGAAGTGGCTTGAGTTCTGGTTTTAACATGTCCGACTTGTCGGTCACTTCAGAGACTATGCTGGTGGTGGGATGTACTTTCTTGAAGCTGCTACCATCCTCATCGTTCTGTTGAGATCCTGGTGATGTACCGAACGGTTCCGCGCTAAGCAGATCGTGTTCGGTCTGGAGTGAATGCTCAAAGAGATGCGCCTGCATCTGAGAATCTGTCTCCCAAGAATCGTCGGAGCATAAGCTAACTGCTCTTTCCAAGTCCTCCTCAAGAGTGAGGATTTCTCGGGTCCATGGATCGTCCACTGACAAGAATGAATCTCTGATCTCTGCAATAAAGTCACAGCCTGCTTCGCATGTTGGCTGGCTCTCATCAGTCGTGGCATTCGGCTCTCTATTCATGTTTATAGTGATTTGCTGGGTGTTCGAGCTGAAAGTAATCTTGCCGGACCCGTAGTCAACCACAGCACCTGATGTACGAAGGAAAGGTCGGCCAAGGATGATAGGGGTCTGGAGTAGGGGTACAGGTGAGTCCTTATCAAGGACTACAAAATCAGCTGGGAATTGCATCTCCTGCACTTTGACCACAACGTCTTCCAAAAGACCTCGGGGCCGCTTGACGGATCAGTCAGCGAACTGAAGGATCATGTGTATCTGCTTGAGAGGACCCAGCCCAAATTCTTGCATTATGGATGAGGGAAGAAGGTTGATGGAAGACCCACTGTCAAGGAGAGTACGCTCGAAGACCTGGTCAAAAATCTCACAACTGATCAGAGGTGCTCCTGTATCTTGCTTCTTCTGTGGGAGGTTGCTGATGGCTGCAACAGTGGCTATGGAGAGTACGTGCTTTTCTACATCTCGGCGTCTGTTTTCTTGCGCTGGGCGAAGCCTGTTAGTACATGCCTCTTTTAGTCCTTTCTACACAGCTGGCATGTATTCCACGGCCTTCAACAAAGGAATCTCAACAGTCAACTTATCTAAAATTTCCACAACTCCTGGATCAGACAACGCCTTTTTTCGTTTTGCAATTTTTTTGGATTTTTCTATTGCATGAGGAAAAGAAATATGTACGGTACTGGCAGGAAAATTAGAGTTCTTATTTACATCAAAATTATCACCCATCAAATGTTGTACATCCGGACTACAAAAAGGAGTACAAACTGTATCTTGGCATACTGGTGTTGCAGGGCGATAAAAAAGGGTAGCGTATGCTCCGTCGGCTGGCGAGGGATCGACTGCTGCTGGCGGCTCCTCCAATGCTGGTGCGGCTTCGCTTCGGCTGCAAACTTCTTTTTGGTGTTTTTTTGTTTTGCTGAATATTTTGTATTTTTAGCTGAGGCTGCTGCAAATGCACGACGGCTGGAATGGCTTCTCCTTCTTCTTCCTCCTCACCCGTCCCTGTAGCTGGCACGACTGATGCGGAAGATGACGATCCACCTGTTTCTTTATTCACCCCACTCTTGGTAGCAGGCGGAGGCAAGGCCCTACCGCTCCTGAGAGTAACAACATTAGAATAAACAGTAATATCATTGTCAAACACGGACAGGACATCACAATCTACCTGCTCTTTTTTCTTGAAATTATTGGGGTTGGCTTCGACCTGAGCCGGAATGGTGGTTCGGGTGGCGGTTAGGTCGTCAAGCCGCTTGGTCATTTCCGCTAGCCCTTTGACAAGCTGGGCCGGACAATCCATGGTGGGGTTCGCAGAGGGTACTTCAGTGGGTTCAACGTGCAGACCACACTGTTGTTGCATAGATGGGTGTGGAGGTTGTTGCCGGTGGTGCTGGGGTGGTGCAGGAAGTTGAAGTTGCTGATATAAGGAGGGAGGATACCGCTGATATTGCTGAGGTTGGGCAGCCGCATACTGATGAAACGACCGTGGATGGCGGTACCGCAGCTGCTGGTACGGCTGATTCTGCCTCCATTGATTTGCGTACTGGGGAGGCTGATGATACTGCTGATGAGGCTGAGAGGACAGTCCAAAGCGACCATCCTGAGGTTGGTGGTATTGCCAGTTGGCAAGTGGCTGACCCTGGGGTTGTCCCATAGGACGGGTCGGCTGTGCATCGTTGGTCCATACCCCGTTCACTTCCTGAATCAGGGGTGGTGGTGGGAAGACTGGATAAGGTCCTGAAAGGAACTCTGGCTGGTACACAACCATCTACTGCTGCGGCTGTCCCTGGTCGGGCGCCTGCACGTAGTACACGTGCTGGATTGCCGGTGGCTGCTGGCTCGGCTGAGGCTGATGCTGCGGTTGCTGCTCGTCCTTCTTCTCTGCTGGAGCTTCCGATGGTGTTGCCGACTGAACAGAGTTGATGGTGCCCACCAACAGTTCAAGGTACTTGTTGATCTTATCAAGCTTGTCTAAGTTTTGGGTCCTCATCTTGATCACAGCGAGCTTCTCCAGATCCTGTGATCGCTTCTCAATGATATCAACTTTAGAGAGATGGACCCCGATGATACTGAGGTTGGAGCTCTCATCTCTCTCTGCTTCTTTGGATGGTGCCATGTGCACTTGTTTCTGGAGGATCTGGGGCTGCTTCTGATACACCTTGGATGAAGAGAGGGCGACCTCTCCTTCGGCCATTTCTTTGAATATCTGCCAAACTACGTCTTCATCCTTGTTAAAATGCGAACCCCCACATGCTGCGTCAACGAGCCTTTGGCTTTCAATGTTCAGTCCCCCAAAGAAGTGCTGGACCAAGCTGGTCTTCGAAATATCGTGATGGGGACACTTCTCCTGCAGGTCAGTGAGTCTCTCCCATGCTTCATGTATTGACTCATGGGGTCCTTGGGAGAAATTACTGATTCGGGATCGCATTTGGTTGAGCCGACCGAGAGGATAATACTTATGCAGGAAGGCTGACTTCAGCTCCTCCAAGGTCGTCACAACCTTCCCCAGATGGTTGACCCAATAGAGGGCCTTGTCTTGTAAGCTGAAAGGGAATGCCATCATTTTGACAATGTCCAAAGGGATATTCGGATAGTGTGTGGTGCGGCAAATGCGGGAGAATTGCTGCAGGTGAATGTACGACTCTTCACTGGTATTTCCATGGAATGCAGGGAGAAGAGCAATGAACTGGGGCTTCAGCTCAAAGTGAGCGTGTACCGGTGGAATGAGGATCCACTCGGTCATCTGGCTGTCTCCCGGATTGTATGTCTCTTCAAGTATAGGCTTGGGTGGTGGTGGAAATTCAGGCTCATCATCATCAGGACCACTACCTCCACCTCCACATCCTCCTCCTCTGCCTCCTCTGCCTCTTCCTCCTCCTCCCTCGTCTCGGTTCATCATATCATTCAACATATCCTGAAAGGATGTCTGTGTAAGGGCCTGCTCGGTCAGCTGTTGCTGGATGGCCTGGATAGATGCCAGTAGCTGTGCATTGACTTGATTCTGGTCTGGCACCTGTCCCTCTGGTTGGGGTGGCTGCTGACCCTTGCCCTTTCCTCCTGGAGCCATGTCAGGGTCTAAGTCGGACGAAATGAACTCCGGAGTAGTCTCCAGGGCTCGCTCTGTCTTCTATCTGCATAATGAGATAGTCCTGATCAGACCACTTGCAATTAATGTTCAGCTGTCATGATAGAGCTGGAATTCAGGTCAACTCCAGCATGTTGTGAATGGAAAAGGATGTAGACTGTAATCGACTTCCATTCACAACGGTGAAAGCGGGACAAAAGTGATCCCAGTTTATTGGATGGCCAAGAGAAAGGTAGAAAATGAGGAGTCTGGAGATCGATCCGCAAAGTCCGGATCGGGTTCTCGGTAATCGCCTCGAACTTATTGGCGGAGTTGAGTCCACGGAATCGATGTGGGTGTCAGCATGGTCTCGAGGAAAACCATCCATAGATCAACTCCGCGAAGCACAAGAGAAGATCGGATGTTGGAAGAAATATACGATGGTCAACGAGGAATAAAAGGAGTGTAAAACAGTAGGGAGGCTCGGTTGAGTAGGGTGGTCAAAGGGAGAAACAAAAAATGGTGCGCAAAGGCGCGAGACTTGATTTTTGAACCTTAATCTAGATCCATACAAACACAATACAAAATCGGGTTCACCAACTCACGCCATGTGAAGCCGTGAAGGTTCAGCTATTTATTATCTTTTCATTTTTAGAGTTGTGATTTCAGGCATATCTTATAACAAGTCCTTAGTACGCTACCCTATAGGAGAGAGAGTACTGCCAGAAGAGTATCCCGTACTTGTCCTCCTCCTGTGTAACCTGTAGTCTGTACTTTTTGGAGTCCTTGTAACTCTTCCTGGATCCCTACTCAGCCAAAGAAATAGAGAGAGGAAGCCGATAGGTGAAACCAATACTTCGGTTCTCGCTCGCAACGGAATCACCCGTGAGCGTGCAAGAACCTACTCGGACGCAGGACAATGAGATAGACACCCCCGTGAAGGCGTGGCCTATGCTCAATACTTCGGACAGGGTCGATGCTCTACACAAAAGAGAGTCATCATTGGTGACCAAGCCCTACTCGCCTACGTATGATAGAAGCGCCATTATGAGGGCTTTATGAACCCGGTACAATGATAGTCCATTACAGATTTTAATTAAGGTCAAAGTTTATTTAGCAGTCCCCTTGTTTTAATTTTTTGGTTTTTCACTTTTTTGAGTCTGTTTTCATACCAGCGCATAACGTTTTTGTAGATTCTTATTTAAGTCCTAGGTGCTCAAAATCAGAGGGAGATAGCAGAAAAGCCGTGCAAGTGGTTCCATGATGGAAATCTCACCATTGAACCTGAATGATGCATGCTGAGTTAGAAGACTTACAGTGCATCCCATCTCTCTCCATGCGGTATGCAAAACAGAATTTTTAAACCTATCTACATGTCGATATGCAAGACACAAAATTGCCCTAAACATTAGCTTCTATTAGCGTGAAGAACCATAAGTCGGTCATTCATCTTTAGCCTGAAAGGTCCGGTCTTGGCTCACCCCTCCTCTGCTCAACACACTTGAGTTTAGGAGATAGCGCTTTACGGGGGTCGCTGTGGCACAAGGCTAAGAGACAAATGAACGACTTGTTTAAGTTTGATTAGATCCATACGAAGTAGACTATAGGAGCATGCATTCTTATTATTGTTTGGACCTAGCTACCGAGTCAAGCAACCTACATCTAGGGGCTCCAAGCACACAAAACAAAGTAAAATAAGGCGGAAAGCTCAAAACTTCGGAAAACAAAGAAAAGAAAGCGATGGAAAACTCGAAAAGCCACGATGAGGCCCCCAGGTGAACAATCACCCGAGCACTGGACCTCATTGTGAAGGGTAGAGTCCTGTTAATTACATGCCAAAATTGTCTCTCTCTCACCATAAATTACAAAAATGATCCTAAGTGTTCTAGACCTATCTAATCCCCATCTCTTTGCTTCCTTGATGCTCTCTCCAGTTGGTCATGAGGTGAAGACCAATCTCCTCCAAGCTCGGCTGCCTTGGCTCCCTAAGAAACCATCCACGCGTGGCGGGCCCTCGCATCAAAGTCACAAAAAGATTGAATTAGTATATCTCAATCAATCAAATAAACAGATATAAATTAATCACAATAAATAAATCAATAAAGCATGGTGATTAATTACAATAGAAATAGATGCTCACAAAATCAATGATGAATCAAAATTTTTTACACAAGAATGACAGAATAAAGTAGGCTATGCTCATTGCTCCCCGGCAACGATGCCATCTGATAACTGACATTTTGCGAGGGTCAAAAATAAGTTGTCGCTGAGGCGACCACCCACAGAACATCGGTTAGTCAGCAATTAACCCACAATAAAAGAATGAATAGATTAAGTCCCAAAAATGTGAATTAATATTTATTACTCTACCACAAAATACATAGTGAATAAGCATGTAGAGGTCGAACCACAGAGAGCAATACAAAAGTGCAGTAGCCTAAGATGTGCATGTGCCACAGAGTCATCCTTGTGTGAAGCCTATTTTTATGGGTTTTTTTATTTCTTTATTTTTTTTATTATTTTTATTTTAATAATATAGTTATGTAATATATATATCTATATAATTTATAGAATATGAATATATAGATATATACCCATAAAGGGTATGTATAAAGCATATAATACATACATATGTATATAATCATATATATATATAATATTTTTAATTTAATTCTCAGATTGTTATACATTAATAATATATATGTATAATATTTTTTTTCTTTTTCAATAAGGGAATATATGTATAAGGTAGAGAGAGGGGTGATACAATATTTATAAAAATATACATAAATAGTCAAAAATTCAGAAATAAAGTTTTTTTGGTATTTTCATGATTTTTTACTATTTTTGTGATTTTTGGGCATTTTTCAACAGATTTTTGGTATTTTTAAACACTGAAATAAAGAAAAACAGTGGAGTAGCTATTGGCTGGGGGTAAAATGGTAATTAAAAATATCGCACATCCACAAAAATTTTCCAAACCATTTTTAAAGTAAAGAGGTTAAAATATAGAAACTACAAAACTTGAATTTGCAATTTTTGGGGTATTCTAGAATTTTTTTATATTTTTTTAGAATTTTTTGAGTATTTTTGAATTTTTAAGGTTTTTCTTTTGAGATTTTTAATGATTTTTGGATTGACACTTAATTATGATAAAATAGACCGTAGTTAATTTTTTTGGAATTTTTCGAGTTGTTTTACTATTTTTGGTATTTTATAAGCTAGACAGTAAATAAAATGCATGTTTTTAATTTTTAATAAATGCAAAAAATGCAACAAAATGAAAAACTAAAACTATGGCATGCAATCACAAGCTAACAAGAGCTTATATCCATTTTTGCAAAATTTTTCAAGTTAATATGATGCATGAAATAAATGGACAAAGCATACAAAAATAAAACAGCCTAGCAGGGGTATTTTTGCAAATAAAATATTTCTCAGGGGCATCCATGCAAAAAATACTACAAAAATAAACATTTACTTTTTTGGGGGCTATTTTACAATTAACAAAACCCGCCAGGGTTTAAGTGCAAAAATCACGCGCCTCGCGTGGGACTGCACGTGAGGCGCGGAGGGACCAAACTACAAATATAAAAACCACAGGGGGCCTACTGAAAATACTACAATTTATTTACAACGTGAAGTTTTTTTTGGCATTAAAATTTAAATACAAAAAGGCGGGGGATATGTCTGAAATTTACCCCCTAAGGCGTGCGATCCAACGGCGTCGATCACTTCACTTAGCCACGCGTCGCGCATCTGACGGTGGATACCGGTTCGCCGATGAAGGCTTCTGATTAGATCTGCCTCGTGGATCGGACTGTGGTGGATGGGCTTCATCTGACGATTGTCGTTCGATATGGGCCGGGCCTCCGGATCTGACGGCGATGGAGGCCCCTGGAAGAACTGGGAAGAAGCTCGCCCCCGGCGAGCTTCGATCGTGAAGCTTGGGCTCCTCTGGGCGTCTCCCTTGCATCTGAGACAGTCTGCACGTAGCTGGAGGCCTTCCGCGTCTACTGATGGTCTTGCCATGGCTCCTGGAGGTCCGAAGGGCTCGGACGAGGTCGATGAAGGTCGGACCCTCCAGGAGCCCCTTCCTGGTTTGAATCGAGCCCAGATGGGCTCCTTTCTTCATTTGACCTGCATAGGAAGAACCGGGGAAGCGAGGGCTACCTCCTCAACCCCGGTTTTTGAAGCTCTATAGCAAGATGGAGTGAGGCGGAGGAGCTCCGACGTAAGGCGGAGGTGGAGCTCCGATTCGCGAAGGCCAGAGGTCCTCAGTTGAACAAAGGTGATAGATCGATGGAGAACGCGATGGGGAACGAAGTGGGGTGCCCGTGGCGGTCGGACACGGTCGAGTTCACGGTGAAGAAGTCGCCGGAGCGGAGCTTCGACGAACTTTGAATTTTTGATTTTAAGCTAAGCTACTGATCTAAAGGCTAAACTAAGAACGGAATTTAAATGCTGGAATTAAAATCTACCTAAAATATGATAAAAGGGGCAACTCTTATACCTGGGGGCCACCAGGGAGCTAACAGATGCCGGAGCTCTGCCGCGTCAAAATCTTCCCTCCTCCGGCCGATTGGAGGTGCTGGAACACTCCCCCTGTCACGAGAAACCTCCCAGGATCGAAATCAAAGCTTTTGGGTGGATTAAATTGGCCAAATTTGAGGAGGGGGGCGAAACTTCTTATTTATAGACATTGGCCTAGAGCCTTATTGACCGGCGTTTATTGATTAATCCAATGATTATCAAGTTGATCTAAGATATCAGCGGGTATCAGTGATCATCAGAGATCATTTCTTGTGAAGAAAGCGAGCTCGATCGATGGACAAGATGGCCGTAAAAAGGGACGAAATCTAGGGAAAAGATGGTTCAGAGACGCCAGGTCCCGGATGGGACAGTTGACCAGGCGGTCAACAAGGGCTGGCGCCCCATTGGTCCACATCGGCCGCTAGAAGACAAAACATGAAACTTTATTCTAAAATGATTTATTTACCATAGTAAATGATTTTATTAGAATTTTCTTATAAATAAAAAAATGTGTATTATTTCATGTAGTATTTATTTACGATTTTTATTTAATTTTTTGAAGTGTTTTATTATAGTTTTATTTTAATAATGTGTATATGTATGTATTTACATGTATTTCTTGTATTTTATTTTTAATTTGTTTATTTTATTTTATTATTTTATTGTCTTATTTTATAAATTTAGAATTTATTTTTGTGAGTGTGAGGGTATTTTTATTTAATTTTTATGAGTTTATTTTCATTTTTAAATAAATAGGTATATGCATATGTAAGTATACTTATAGGTCTTTTACCTATGTATTATATATACTTTATTTATTTAATGTATTTTCTTGGTTTTTATTTTGAATTTGTATTTTTAATAAGTTATGTCTAATATTTACATTATTATAAAAATATAGATGAATAAAGAATAAAATAGTTAAGTCCCCTTTTATTTATGTACATACTCAACATAGGTATTTTGCCTATGTATTACATAAGCTTATTTTATTTTACAAATTCTTTTTGGTTTTATTTTAATTTCAATATGTACATGTATTATACACATTATTTACAAAATTCTAAAAATATAATTTTGTAAAAATAATGGACAATGAATAAATTGAATATTTTAATTAGGCAGGCTGCACATTGAAGGCCAAAAACCTAACTTTTGCAGATGGACTCCAAAAATCATGAAACCAATTTTATTAAATAGTTCTTGGAAAGCTATATACAATTAAAGGTGAGTTTGGGTGATTTGGAGTTTTTATTTGCAAGATATGGGTCTGTGAAGTTGAGATTTTGGCTTTTCATTTTGTGTGTAAAATGTACACTAAGTATTATTTTTACACAAACTCAAATTTGTATTTTTATTTACATTATTATATACAACTTTCATGTACAAAGTTTCTTTATTTGATGAATTAATAATTATATACAAAATAGGTGTCAAAAATGCATAAATAAATGCATTCATAAATGGGGTATTTATTGTATACTGGCCCTTATCTCCCCCTACTTT
This sequence comes from Ottelia alismoides, assembly GCA_037367405.1. Classification (NCBI taxonomy): domain Eukaryota; kingdom Viridiplantae; phylum Streptophyta; class Magnoliopsida; order Alismatales; family Hydrocharitaceae; genus Ottelia; species Ottelia alismoides. Next base: position 640,848 of record JAZKJV010009477.1, on the reverse strand, counting down.
ATTCCTTGTCGACCAATTCCATGCTGGCCTTGGTCTCGGGGTTAGGGTCATAAAATATCTGCAATATTTTATTCCTTTTTCTTTTCTCCTCTTTATAATATAATTTTGGCATTAAAAACCTTATTTAATGTATAATTAATACAATGAATGATGAATGCTATTATGTACAATTTGATGCTCTTAACATGCATTTGCTGGGGTTTTTGAGGTCAAAACGATAGAATAAAGGTGATGAAATGGAGATTCATCAATGCTGCCAAATCTGCATGGGAGAACGGAAACTCTCGCTCACAATCAGTATCTTGAGAAGGCTGTTCTGCTGGACTGTCTCTGCTCTGCATGGCATCAACCTCCTCCCTAGCTGTAGGCTCAGCAGAAGTCAGACATAGTAGAAAATCATCGAACTCTGCCCAATCAACGTCTGACTCCGAGGGATCTGTATCATACTCACAAAAATCGGTCTCACGGTCAAGAACTGGTTCTGCTGCCTGAAAGGTATCCTGGACCAGGAATGCGCTCTCCAAGCTCTCCTCTGCTGGCGTCTCTACATCAACGAACTCTGAAGGTGAGAGGATGGCATGTGCGACTGGATTTGCCCAAACTGCCTCGTCATCTGTGATCACAAAATCGTAGTCCTGGTGGATGTCTCCGCCTGACTCTGTCATCTGCTCTGTATCTGTGGTCGGCTCTGAGCAATCTGACTCTCTGGCTCTGATATCCTCGACCGTCTCTATTTGTACACTCTCTCCCTCGACGCGAAAGTATACCTTCCTGCTATCATGGTCGGTCACTGCCTTGGCTGTGGCCAAGAACGGGCGACCTAGAATGATCGGGGTATCAATGACAGACTCACGGATCTCCATGTCCAACACAACGAAGTCCACGGGGAATTATAGGCCTTGAATCGCGACGACAACGTCCCTCAGCAACCCCTTCGGCCTCTTGACAGATTGATCAGCAAACTGAAGGACTGTCCTGCTCTGTCGTAGAGTGCCCAACTCGAATCGATCGAGAAGGGCTGCCAGAAGTAGGTTGATCGAAGAACCGCTATCTAATAGAGTACAGTCGAACCTCTGCTCATGGATGTGGCATCTGACATACGGGGCTCATGAATCTGGCCTCTTGGCCGGTAGACGGTTCTGGATAGCGAAAAACGTGGCCCGGGTAAGCACATGGATCTCAGACTGGTGGTTCCTCCTCTTCCTCCAAACTGTGGTCCTGTCTCTGAGTGATCTCTGGAGTAGAGGGATGTGCTCCAAGGCCTCATGGAGAGTCAGCTGGATATGGAATCTGTCGATCATCTGCTTGCTAAACTCTACCTGCTGGTTCTTTTTGGCATTTTCTTTTTTCTTCCCCTTCCCCATGTGAAGTGCTCGTGGAAAGGGGATCACAGGGTCCTTCTCAGATGAAGGACTAGGAGAGGGTCTAGGCTGCTCAAGTCCGGCAGAATCCACACATACATCATCATGCACCACAGGTGGATCAGAATAAAATAAACCCTTTATTTTATTTCCAGATAAGTCCTGAGATACATGTACAGATGGAAAGACTACAGGACTAGCAGAAGTAGAAACGGTGGCATCAGCACCACCCTCGGCATGTCGACTCACGGCATCAGCACCAGGCTCTGGCTCGGCAACAATGGTGGCATCAGTACCACCTCCTCCATCTGGTGAAATGATGGCCTCAGTACCGTCGGTGGGATCAACATTCATGGTGGCGTCAACACCACCGTCATCATCTCTCGCGGCATCAGTACCTCGCTCCTCCTCGCCTGGCGCTCCTGAAGTGGCATGAGAACGTCGCTCAAACGAGGCGCCGCCTGCTGGCATCCTACCGCTCATAAGTGTGACAAAGTCAGTATCAAATAGATATGCAGACATATCACCAAATGAATCACTAGGAGTGGCATACTCTGTGAAATCTACCTGCTCAGACGTCCTCTTCAGGTTGTTCGGGTTCGGCTCACTCTGGGCAGGTATGGCAACCTTCCCTCACACAATCTCCCGCATCTCCTGGCGGAACTCATCCATCTCCCGTCTGAATGTAGCCTGCTGGTCAGTCAAGAGGTGGGCTAGATCGTCTAAGGCAGGGTTCTCATAGGTCGGCCCATGAGAACCTGACGGGTGGACTCTCTGGTAGTGAGGCTGCTGCTGTGGCTGGTGCGGGTGAGAGGGGTACTGCCGATGCTGCTGCTGAGGCTGATCACGCCTCCAAGAATGTCCCTGCTGATAGGGACGGGGACCATACTGGGATGACTGCTGCTGCTGAGGGTACACTAGGGACTGCTACTGCTGGTGATCTCGCTGATGGCCGTACTAGCTAACCTGAACTAGAGGCTGTTGTTGGGAACTGGCACCTCCGGTCGACCAACAGAATACAGGATGGTCTCGTCGGATACCGGGTTGGGGTCGATCGTACAAATCCCGTTGACATCCATCAACGGCTCCGGCTCGTAAGGGGGTGGCGGGAGTACTACCAGAGGCTGATCCGGCTGTTACACCACCATCTGAGTGTCTGGGGATGGTGGTGACTAGTATTAAGGTTGCGGCTGCTGGTACGGCTCCGCCTGTACAAGGTGGACCTGTCTAGGCTGACTGGAGTTGGAGCACTGGGACGAGCTGCCACTGCCACTCGGATCTCCTCGTGACTGAATATGGGGCTGAGAAGCCGTCTGTGCCTCCTGGAGACACATGATCTGTGTCTTCAGGTCACTCAGCATTTGTGCCATCTGATCCATCTGCGATATGCTCTGGCACTGCTTCTTCTCTATAATCTCCATCCGGTCCAGCTTCTCGTTGATAATGCCCATGTTGGCGGCTGTGGACTCGGCCTGTGCGTCTGCCGCTGACGAAGTGGAAGGACCGGCGTCGACCTGTGCTATCCTCTAGTACTGCACGGTCTGTGGCTGGGGGCGTCCCTGAGTGTAGAGTCGGGTCTAGGACATCACAGTATAGTTCTTGGCCATCTCCTCGTAGATGGCCCAGACCTGATCCTCATCCTTGGCGAAGTAGGACCCGCCACATGAAGCATTCACCAGGCCCTACAGCTTTGGTGTCAACCCGCAGAAGAAACTTTGAGCTAAGTTCGGCTTCGAGATCTCGTGATGTGGGCATCTGTCGGTAAGCTCTCTAAACCTCTCCCATGCCTCATGGAACTGCTCGTTGGGGAGCATGGAGAAGTTGCTGATCAGGGCCCTCGCTGCGTTCGTCCTCCTGAGTGGATAGTACTTGTTCAATTACTCGGTGCGGAGCTGCTTCTAGGTGTACACGAACTTCTCAAGTGCTTCAGCCAAGTGGCTGCTCTATTTGCCAGTGAAAAGGGGAAGGCAATCATGCGAATGGTGCCCTCGTCCACCTGACGGTCGTGGACGGTGCTACGGATCATCAAGAGCTCCTAAAGATGTAGATGGGGCTCCTCCGTGGCAAGCCCATGGAAACGGGGTAGGAACTGCAAGGTGTTCGGGGGGAACTTGAAGTCCCCCACGATAGATGGTAGTACTACCCAACGGTGCGTCAGTGTCGATCCGGGGTTGTGCAACTCCTGCATCAGTCTCGGCTGATCTGGTGCTGCGGCTGCTGCGGCGGCTGCTGTTGCGGCTGCGGCTGCTGCATCGTCGGGTCTCCTCGGTCCGTCTTCGGGCCCGCGCTGGTCGCGGTCGGCTCTCATCTGCTCCATCTCTCTCCTCAGCTCAATCATGAACGCACCCTGATCCCTAAGCTGTTGTTGCACTGTCTCTAGGGAGGCAATCAGGGTGGTGTTGATCACACCCTGGTCCATGATGAATGTCTGCTCTGGTCGGGGACCTCCGGTGCGGTCGTCACTGCTGCCGGTCATGGTCTCTGCAAAGGCAAAAGACCCAAACTCAGGTGCTGATAAATCTGACTGCTGTCTCTCATCTGGCACGGATAACTCAGGACTGGTAGAAGGGTGGTGAAGGGGGAACATGGCGGATTCGAACTCGGGTTCGGAGAGCAGGTCTGGGCTCTCACGAACCAACCTAGATGAACGGGTAGGAGTGCGGTCAAGCGGTGCAGCTAGAGGCTGCCTAAGGGACCTCCTGCCCATCATCTTGATCTGGCGAGTCGGGAGGATGGGATATGGAAACAACTATGATGAGCAAATAATACCCCGGATTCAACTACTCAACGTGAGCTGAAGACCGTAAGAGTTCGGTCAATTATCTTGTCAGTTTTTATTAGGTGATCAAGTCAAGATAGCAGAGAGGTTACGTGACCTGTTGGGAATCTGATTCCCCTAGGAGACTGTCCCAATCCTGAACTAGATCTTTCTCAGCCAGTACAAGCCGCAGACCGTTTACCGGCTACCCAATCGGCTCGCTCTGTTAAGGATATCGCGACCCGCTTTACCGGAGAGCGGAGTGATCCTCACTGGAGAACGACTAGCCCAGAAGCAGTAGTCTGAAGGAGGTTCAGATATGGCTCTATCCTAGGGTGCGGGTCACTCTCTCGCACATGCAAACCAGACAATGAGGGGGTTGCTCTCCCAAAGATAGATTTTTATGGTGAGTGTCTTAAAAGCCCCGAAGTGACCACATGCCCCGGCTGGAGTACTGAGATGGGAAAGGGATTAAGTAGAGACCGGGTTTGGGAGAGGGAATCGTGGAATGTGTCAAGTATGTTTAGTAGTCCCAATTTTATTGTTTTTGTTTTTTAGATATTTTTCAAATCAAACAATCGCCTAACGAATTTTTTGGTTCTCCTGATTATTTTAAGTCCAAAATAGGGTTTTTTAATTTTTAAGGTTTTTATATATCCAAAAATAGCCAAAATTTCACAGAAAAGCAAACACACCAAAAGTAGCAAATCCTAATTTTTTTAGAATTTTTAAAATAGTTTCTATATATTTTTATGATTTTCTAAACTGGACAGAAGCAAAAACTACTGTTTTTGAATTTTTAAACATATCAAAACACCTCAAAATTGTACCAAATTTTGGTGAAATTTTTATACAATGATAGGAGCCACGAGTCCAAATTTCACGCAATTTGGATTTAATTTGCTATTTTATTTAAATAAAACAAGGACTCACAGTCACAAGGACCTAAATGCAAGAAAAGAAAGTTTCAGGGGCCAAACAATAACAAACAAATAAGACCCAGGGCCCCTCGTGCAAAATGTCCAGCAAATCACGCATGGGGCACATGTTTCAGACACGGAGGGGTATATGTGTAATTCCTATTTTAAAACATTCGAACAGTAACACACAAAAAACACAAGGAATATATTGCAAAATTTTCAACTCCTCACGCGTCGAAGCACGTGGACCACATATAGAACGACGAAAATGATAATAGGGAAAACATGAAGGTCCAGAGTGCAAATTAACCAAAATAAAAACAACGTAATAAACTATTTACAGACCTAAAAAGTAAATGCCATTAAATCAGGGGCCTAAGAACAATTACCCCTTATTAAAAAGGGATGGCTGAAGGGTGTCCACGTGGCTGATCCGACGGTGGTTGGCGACAGCTAACCCTTCGCTGGATGGACGGTCTCGATCGACCCCAGATGGATCTGACGACTGCTGGCGCCCCTTAAATAGAGGGCTGCAATTGGATCTGGAGCGTCAGGGGCGATCGGATGACGGAGGAGGATCCTCCAAGAACTCGACGCCGGCGAACTTTGCCGGCCCAATGTGCGCGCTGAGGTCCTCCCTTGCTGCTGCTGAGATATGGAAAAGCTCCTCCAAGGTGTTCCGCAGCTGATGAGCCCCTCCGATGAGGCCGAGAAGCTCCGAGGAGCTCCGGTGACGAAGGCCGAGCCGAGCCTTTGTGCTTTTACTGCTGGACCCTCAGATGGATCGCTTGGACCTGAAAAAGAGCACAGACGAGCTCCTAGGTCGAGGGCAAACTACCTCGACTCTGTTAGGGGTGGAATGGCGGTCGAGCGAGGCGAGGTGGATGACCTCCGACAAGGCGACGGCGGTGGAGATCGATTCTTGGCTCCAGGGCGAGCCAAGTTGAGCGAATGGGCGACGAATGTGGAGAGGAGTCTCGCAAGGGTGATGGTCGAGTCCGATGATGAAATGGGTGATCGGAGCGGGCGGAATCGGTCGGCGACGGCAGAGAAGGGATTTGGGCGTAATCGAAAATTCGAGGAAACTAGAGGGACTAGGGTCTACCTGATGGCTGGAGTCGACTAGGGATGAGCTCAGGAAGCTCTGGGTCGTAGCCTCGAAGGGTCATAGGGGCCCGAGGCTCTGGCACACCTCGCGGCGGCGCACGGCGGCAAGAGTCGCCGGATCAGTGGCGAACGGCTTCCTCTCCTCTCTTCGACACCTCCCTCACAAAGCTGTTACTCTGGGGAGTAAGGTGGAGGTCTTGGGACGAAGGAGCAGCGCCAAAGATGGCGTGAAAAGTACAGCGGAGGTTCAGCTAAATACCAGCTCATGTCCGAGAAGAAGAGGTTGGGTCCGGCTTGGTGAAGCATGGACCCCTAGGCAAGGAGGCGGCCGTGGATCTCGGATCAGTGGGGCATGATTAGGACCTAGGGTTTGGGTAAACGGTGACCGGATCACGTCGGGGTAATTAGGAGAAATCGGGTCTGGAGCGAGATCCGCGGGTAAAAGGTCCAAGGGGGGAGTTGACCGGGGGTCAACATCCCCTGTGGACGAATCTCATGCCACTATTTGATAATTATTTGTAAATTCAAAATAATAATAAATGATTTAATTTCGAAAAACATAAAACAAAAAAATATTTATTTATTTTCAAATTATTTTTTAGTGATTTTTATTTATTTTTTTGAAATAAAAATTATGTATTTACATTATATTATTATTATATACAGGTATATACAAGTATTTATTTTTTATTTTAATTTTTAATTGTTTATTTTTATATATTTATTCCAATTTTATATTTTATTTATTTATAGAATAAAATGTGGAATAATAGGGTATTTTTATTTTATTTTTATTATTTATTTACATAGGTTATATATATACTTTTATTTACATATACACATGGTATATATACAAGGTGGGAATTTGATTCTATTTTATTTCTTTTGATTTTATTTTTATTTTTATGATTTTTATTTTATTAATTTACATCATGAAATATGGAATGTGAAAATGTTTTTATTGGATTTTTATTAATTATTTACAGGGGGATAATAAATAGATAGATTATTCTATATACATGGTCTATGTACAATGATGAAGGGGATTTTATTTCTTTTTGTTTTCCTTATTTTATTTTATTTTCAAATTTTTATTTTAGTTTTATATTTACAAATATGTACAAATTAATAAACCATACAATTTTATTTTATTAAGAGGAAAATATTTTTTATTTATATACATAGGTGTGTGTACACACAATTGAGCTTCCCTATCTCTCTCTACTTGGTTCTTTTGCGGTCAGGCCCATACTGAGCCCTCCCTCGGGATTAGGTCGCTCAATATTTATTCTAAATATCTCTCTTTTTTTCTTTTATTTCTTTCTTCTTTTATTTATGCACAAAAAAATGCTAAATATGCATATTTACACAATGCATGCAAGATGGTATTTTATTCTATTTACACATATCTACATGTGTTTTGCATAGGTTTTGTAGCTAAAATAAAAAAATAAAGAGTGATGAATGGGTCTTCATCATCCACCCGTGAAGCCGTGAAGGTTCAGTAATTATCATTGTAAATTTTATATTTGATTTTCAGGCAAATTATCTTTGAACGAGTCCTTAGAGCATTATAGGAGCGAGAGTACCGCCGAAAAAGTATCTCGTACTTTTCCTCCTCCTTTGTAACCTGTAGTTTGTACTTTTTGAGGTCATTGTAACTCTTCCTGGATCCCTACTCATCCAAAGAAATAGAAGGAGGAAGCCGATAGGCGAAACCACTACTTTGGACCTTGCTCGTAATGGAATCACCTGCGAGCATGCAAGGACCTACTCGGACGCAAGATGATGAGATAGACACCCCTTGAAGGTGTGGCCTAATCTCAATACTCCGAACAAGATCGATGCTCTAACAATAGAGAACATCATTGTTGACCAAGCCCTACTCGTCTATGTACGATAGAAGCACTAATACTTCGGAAATCGAGGCAATACACAAGGCATCTACAGACTGGGCTTTGGGCTATATTCCTTACGATAATGCTCTCATAGGGAAGGAGACCTTCTTATGCAACCTGAAAACAAATGAGGGCTTTGCTCACCTAAGGCAATGAGTCTAATTAATAAATTTTATTTAGGTCAAGTATTTTTAGTAGTCCCTTTTTAATTTTTTTGTGTCATCACTTACTTCGAGTTGATTCAATACAAGCGCCTAACATTTTTGTATTTTCTTTTAAATTCCTAGGTAATCCAAAAACAGAGGAAGATAGCGGAAAAACAATGCAAGACGACACTAAGATGGATATCTCACATTAGTACCTAAGTGATGAATGCTCAATTAGAAGACTTACAATGCTTTCCAACTATCTTCATGCAGGATGCGAAACAAGAATTTGTAATCCTATACTATATGCTGATATGCATACGGAAATCGTCCTAAGCAAGCAATTGCTACACGTGAAGAACCAAATGCTAAATACTCATAATGAAACTTAAGTCTGATCTTCGATGCCGATCGATGTACGTCACAACGAGTCCTGCAAGCACTGATACGACCTCTCTCGGTACACAGTTTCAATGTTGAGTATTCAACAATTAATTATACTAAGTCCAAACACAAAGACTATAGGTGTATATAAAGTAATCAGGTGTTTGGCCTTAAGTTACACGATAAGAAAGCCTAAAAACTAAGGGCTCATCCACAAAACAAATAAAAATAAGATGAAAATCACAAATCACAAAAAACAATAAAATAAGGTGATAGAAAACACGGAAAATGCGGTAACCCCCAAGTGAACAAACACTTTGAAATTGTTCCATTGTGTCCAAGTCCAATGATATGTATTATTATAAATTAATAATTCACATAAACCTCTCTCTTAAAAAGGAATAAAAATGCCTAAACTATTGTCCTTTCTCTCTAGAGACTCCTCTCTCTCTCCTGTCGGCTAGGTCAGGAGAGTTGGTTCCTCGTCCTAGAGGCTGCGTAGGATCACCTAGGCGATCCTCCTCGGTCCGCGGTTCCTCGCAAGAAGACAAAAGAGGAGATGCCAGACAAGTCAAAAGTGGATAATCAAATAAAAGGAAACAATTTCAAAAATGGCTAAGCAAATAAAGATAAAACACTCTACAAGTTGATGCTCCTCGGCAATGGCACCATTTGAAAAAGCCAAAAATCGAAGTCGCTAAAATGAGCTGACAAATCAACTTCACTTGTCGTTGAGGGGAATACTTAAATTTCTCAGCTATTTCAATCATTAACCCATACAATGAATAAGTCTAGAAAAATAGTGTGAATCAAAATTTATTATACCCTACTAAATATGTTTAGTGACAAGCAAATACTGGTCGAACTCAAGAAGCAAAGTTGTAGAGCAATGCAAGATAAAAAATCAAAGCATAATATATCTCTCAAATACTTATCCATATGGTTTGGTGGGTTTTAATTTTATATTTTTTGTATTTTTTCTTTTAAATTCCTAGGTGATCCAAAAACATAGGGAGATAGCGGAAAAGCAATGCAAGGTGAAACTAAGATGGAAATCTCACCTTAATGACTAAGTGATTAATGCTTAGTTAGATGACTTACAATGCTTCCCAACTCTCTCCATGCAGGATGCAAACCATGAATTTGTAATCCTATACTATATTTTGATATGCACATGGAGATCGTCCTAAGCATGCAATTGCTACACGTGAAGAACCAAATGCTAAATACTCATAATGAAACATAAGTCCGGTTTTCGATGCCGATCGGTGCACGCCACAATGAGTCCTCCAAGCACTGATATGACTTCTCTCGGTGCACAATTTCATTCAATGTTGAGTATTCAAAAATTAATTATACTAAGTCCAAACACGAAGACTATAGGTGTGTCTAAAGTAATTAGGTGTTTCACCTTAGGTTACACGATCAAGCAATCCTAAAAACTAAGGGCTCATTCCACAAAACAAATAAAAATAAGTTGAAAAACAAAAATTGTGAAAAACAAATAAAATAAGGCGATGGAAAACCCGGAAAATGCAGTGACCCCCAAGTGAACAAACACTTGGAATGTGGTCCCTAGTGCCCAAGTCTAATGTACCTGTAATATTATAAATTAATAATTCAAATAAACCTCTCCCACAAAAGGAATAAAAATTCCTAAACGATTGTCCTCTCTCTCTAGAGCCTCCTGCTCTCTCTTGTTGCCTAGGTCAAAATAGTTGGCTCCTCGTCCCAGAGGCTGCGTAGGATCACCTAGGCGATCCTCCTCGGTCTGCGGTTCCTTGCAAGAAGACAAAAGAAGAGATGCCAGACAAGTCAAAAGTGGATAATCAAATAAATTGAAATAATTTTAAAAATGGCTAAGCAAATAAAGAGGCAAAACACTCTACAAGATGATGCTCCTCGGCAACAGTACCATTTGAAAAAACCAAAAATCGGAGTCGCTAAAATGAGCTGACAAATCAACTTCACTTGCGCTGACGCGACTACTTAAATTTCTCAGCTATTTCAACCATTAACACATATAATGAATAAGTTAAGCAAAATAGTGTGAATCAAAATTTATTATACCCTACTAACTATGTTTAGTGACAAGCAAGTAGTGGTCAAAATCAGGAAGAAAAGTTGTAGAGCAATGCAAGATAGAAAATCAAAGCACAATATATCTCTCAAATGCTTAGACACAATATGGTTTGGTGGGTTTTAAATTTTGTATTTTTTATTTAATTTTCTTTTAAATTCCTAGATGATTTAAAAACAGAGGGAGATAGCGGAAAAGCAATGCAAGGTGACATTAATATGGAAATCTCACCTTAGTGACTAAGTGATGAATGCTCGGTTAGAAGACTTACAGTGCTTCCCAACTCTCTCCATGCAAGAGGCAAAACATGAGTTTGTAATCCTATACTATATGCTGATATGCACACGAAAATAGTTCTAAGCAGGAAATTGCTACATGTAAAGAACCAAATTCTAAATACTCCTAATGAAACCTAAGTCCGGTCTTTGATGCCGATCGATGCACGCCACAACGAGTTCTGCAAGCACTGATACGACCTCTCTCAGCGCACATTTTCAATGTTGAGTATTCAACAATTAATTATACTAAGTCCAAACACGAAGGCTATAGGTGCGTGTAAAGTAATTATGTGTTTGACCTTAGGTTACACGATCAAGCAATCCTAAAAACTAAGGGCTCATTCCACAAAACAAATAAAAATAAGGTGAAAAGAACAAATTACGAAAACAAATAAAATAAGGTGATGGAAAACACGGAAAATGTGTTGCCCCCCAAGTGAACAAACATTTGGAAATTGGTCCCTAGTGTCCAAGCCCAATGTACTTGTATTATTATAAATTAATAATTAAATAAACCTCTCTCACAAAAGGATTAAAAATGCCTAAACTATTGTCCTCTCTCTCCAGAGCCTTCTTGATGAATCTGTGATTCATCACTCTAAAAGTTGAAAATGGAGCTTTGTTCCCGAGTAAATAGCATCATATTTCCACTTATCTTGCAAAATTAGCATTCATGCATGCATGCATAATATCTGCATTTTAGCATTCATATTTGCATTAAATAAGAAGCCAAATTCACTTGTAAATATTCACCTGTATATTAGATATTTCACCTTTTTGTATATATTTTACACTAACTCCGAATTCCATAAAACCAACTCTATAGTGTATATATTACTAACACTAATAAAGGAAAAATAAAAAATATTAACTTGTAAAATTGACCAATAAAACCTGAATCCACGTTTGAGACCATGAACCTTAAAATGCACATATCTCTCTCATACAAACTCCGAATTAGGTCTACTCGCTTTTAAAGTAATATACATTCAAAGACCTTCAAAACAAGACCAATGTCATTAAAATTGGAGCTTGTATGCAAAACTTGGGTTTTGGGCCCCTTTTATATATTGTACATATTGACCTTTTTGCCCCTGCATTTTTTTATTTTATTTCTTAATTATTAAAAATCCAAAATAATTAGATTAAGTTGTAAATATTCCTTTTATATTTTATCTATTTTTATTTTGATTTTTCTCTTAATTAAAAATGACAAAAAAATTACAAAAGATAAAATGCGATATTTTATATCTATAAGGTACCACCCAAAAATACATTTTGTACAGACGATTTTATTTGATTTTTGACCCTTCAAAAAAGTTGTAGATCTCATCGAGACGAGTAACTTTTATGTTGATCACTTTTTGATTTAACCTCTTTTATTATTTCTTTCCGATTTTTCTTTGGATTTAGTTGTGGATTTTTCTGGGAGTGACACGTGGCTGCTCCTGGAGTCACCACGTGTCGCCTCCTCATTCATCCACTTATGCCACCTCCTCCTTCATCCAGGGCCGTTGGATGAAAGGGTATTTCATCAACGGTCGAGCTTCTCCTCTACCCATTCCTTCCCCACTCCCCCTTAACTTAAGGGAGAAGCCATCGACACCTCCAACTTCTACCCCATTTTCTCCACTCCATCTCCCACTCTCTCCATCTCCTCTCCAACCTCCTCCTCCTCCTCTTTATAATCCCCTCCACTCCACCATTTTTCCTCATCCGCCACTCAATAGGAGATAGGTCCAGCTTTGAGATCTTGTAGGTGACAGCTCCGAGAGTTCCCATCGAGCGACAATGATCCCCCTCCAGGAGAGATCCGACGAGGCTTCAGCCTTCGCCGCTGAAAGCTTCACATGAGGCCTGCTCGAGCTCCGCTTGCCGTGCGTTGAGCAACGACAGGAGCAACTTCGCTCCTCCTCCCAGGCACCTTATCCGTCTACATTACATGAACTTCCTTCTTCTTCTTCATCTTCATTTCATTTCTCTCTCCTCGATTCTCCATCTTCCATCGTCCAAATCGCAAAACCAATTCCACTTCTACGGATAAATCACACTGCGAACGCAACAGTGGCTTTCCTTAAATTTTTCGGCAAACTTTCATCAATTGATTAATCGTTTATTTAAGCCAATTAAACAAATGCATGAGAAACAAAGGAGGTGGTGACACCCCCTGTCTCTTCTTCCTCCTCTCACCACTCCACACACACACACACCCATCAGCCACCAACCGCATCGTCGACGCCTCCTCCGCCCCAACGACCCTTGGCTGTGTGTTGACCGTTCCCCTCACTGCCAAGGTGTGCCATTGACGCTCCCCAGCAGTGCAGCAGCCGCTGTCGTGCTCCTCCGCGCGTGACCATCGACCCCCAGCCTCCAGAAGCCAAGACCCGCCGCCGCTCAGCCCAGCCAGCTCCAGCGGCCGCACTCCGGTGTGCGGCACCAGATAGCCAACCTCCAGCCATGGTCCCTTCCCCTCCTGGTCGCGCCCCTCCAGGCCATGCGCACAGACCTCTCTCGCCGCCAGGTCTCCAATCACCGACCCCGCTGCCTCTCAGTCGCACCCACAGCTCCCACGTAGCGCGGCGTCCTAGCGCACTGCCACCACCGTCCCTCCCGCTCCAGGCTGCACGTGCTCTCTCTCCGCAGGTCGCGCGCCATCTGACGGCCCGCCCCTCGCGCAAGGAGCCACCCACGCGTGCCCCTCTTCCGGCCGCCCCCTCTAACTCCGGCCGCCCCCCACGACCTGACACCCCCGCACAGCCGCCCACCGCAAGACCGAGCTCCACCGCGCCGCACCGACCACCTCCTCCGTCCTCTGGCTGCCGCCGCCAACTCCTTCAACTTGAAGCTCCATCGACGACACCCTTGGGAGGACCTCCCCTATTTCAAGTAACAAAACAGAGGAGAAGTATCGTACAATAAAAAAAAGGGAATTTGCAAATGGGACACTTGCACCCCTTTGCAAGTTTTTTAAAAAAGTTCAAGTTTCCAGTAATTGCATGTAAGTCTCTGTTCTTCATTTGAGTTCATATTTCTTTTTCTGTATTGCATTCATGCCCCTGCATTTACACGTTTATTTTGTCATCATTCTGTCATCCATTTTTAATTCCGAAAATTGCATTGTGTAGTATAACTCTTGTTCTACCATTTTAGCATTTATTTGTATTTTTCTAATTCGCAGAATATTTATGGAATTTGATTTGGTAAACAATTACAATATTTTACCCATTTTGATTGATTAATTGATTGGGAATTATCTGCTTATAGAAAAATCTCTGAAAAATCATCGTTGGTAGATATAAGTCTATGCTACAACATATCCGAAAATCACACCATTTGCACGTTTAGTTTGTCTTAGAAAAATCATTTAGTGAAAACATTAATCGATTTTTAGTTAATCAACCGTGAAGTGTTTTAACAAAATTCAATTGATTTGGATAGCTCTTAATTAGAACTATTTGGATTAATTTTGTTTCTGAAAAATATCATCGTTTGTTAATTATTAAAATTGGTTTAGTCATTTTCACTAAAGTCTATATTTTTTATTATCCGTGCATCAGAAAATTCTAAAAATATTAACGTAGCTTAATTTTATCCCATTTTATAATCTGGACAAATTTCATAATTTTTGGAATTAATTTGATCATCATTCTGATTTAACTTGTAATTTGGCCTGATTTTGCATGTGTCTTGCATAAAATATATGAAAAAGACCAAAAATATCTCCTCTGAAAATCAAACCTTGGAAATTTGCTTCTAATCAACCTAAGGAGACAATTGCCTCCCTGAGTTCGACCTTGGACTTCCAACCAAATAAAAAAATTGCCGCTCGAAATTAATTTGACTATAATTGAAAGTGGTTTTTGATTTTCTCTCATTATCCGACTGCAACGAACATTAGTAATTAATTTGGACATTAATTTTCTCGAATTAACAAGGGTAGCGGGAGCGTTATCAAATGGCGTCGTTGCCAAGGAGGCAAACAACTTAGGATTGCGTTAGAAAGTTAGGTTTACGTTTTCCATTCACTCGGGTAGTCTGACCCCCAAGCCATCTTGTAATTATCCATTTTTTCTTTGATTCTTTTTCTAACCACTTCTGTATATATCTCTTTCTGACATAATTTTTATCTTTTAGTGCGAGGGCCCGGTGGACTTGGAGCGGCTTTCTTGAAGTCGACGCATCTCGAAGTGCATCGGAGGCCGACGATTCGTGGATCGAGTCGGCTGTTGGATATCAAAAAGATTTTTGTAACTTAAAAAAAAGTGTCTGCATTTACAGCGGTTCCCGTTTGGGTTCTCGCGTATGTAAATATAGTGGAATCGTGTCCCTGTGTGCTGTGTGGATTGAATTTTAGACTAGGCTTGCACTAGCGGCTCCTCGAGCCACTCTAGGATTTGCTTGTGCTCGTAATTCTTTAGGATCACACATTGTACTTAAAAGATACACTTAGACCACAGATCTAGTCAAATCAAACCTGTGCTTCACTCACTAATAGAATTGCCTGTCTAGGAGCGGATTTTATCGTCTACATTTGCATGTAGTGTAAATGTTTTCAATTCTGTTTTGCATCCTGCATAAAAGCGAAGGGATCACTGTAAGTATTCTTCACTCGGCATAAGCATCATTGTTTTTCATGCATTAGCTTTTCTCGATTTCCCCCTCTGTTTTTCAAACTTAATTTAAATGGAAATTGGGACTGGACGATAGGCGTGCTGTGTGGTTAGACTAACAAGTTGTAACTTAACTTAAAACCGGGACTGCTAACATTATTGACCAAAAAAATAAATAAAATTGGAAAATTTGTTTGCGGGAGACTAATCCCCGACCTTGTTTTCAGGTTGAGTGAGAGTACTTGAGTGTGTGTGAACACCTTAAGGCAGAGTCCAAATCTCCGCCTTCCATATCACGTTCCGACTAATCCTAGCAAATATCACAAGTTGAATTTTTAAGGTTCACTGACTAGTACTAAGTAGCCTCCGCCTATCTCAGGTAGATAGGGGCGAAATTGCGGTACTTCGTGACAAGTTGCCTGTAACCCCCCGAGGTGAAGTTCCGGCCTTTTCAGCCTCCGCCTGCTTGCAGGTAGATAGGGGCAGGTCTTTGAATCCATCAACTTGGGATAGGAGCGAAGAAAGGAAGGACCGGCAGTATCTTAGGCGACAGGTTAAACAGGGAAGACACATCTGGCTTTGAGCCGACTTCCCTATAGGCCACGTAACCTTTGCTATCTTGTCTGATAAACTCACACTTAAAATCAACCAGATTAATCAGAATCAGTTGCGGGTCCTTCACCGTGTTGAGTGTGAACTCAGGGTTTGCTCTTGCGTTTGTCTTTGAGTCTGTGTGTGTGTGTGTTATCCTGTGTAATTGCACATTTTCTACCTCAATCTATTCATCCTTTTCTCTTCAAGATGTCGGGATATTGGTCCCCATACCCTGAGACCTCTGGTCAATCCTTCTCGGCCATATACCGATCATCATCACCTTCTCATTCTTCCATGTATCCTCTGCCAACCACGGGAGACCCTTACCCGTGGTCGGCTCCACCTCAACCCGATCATGAAGTCGGAGCTCCGACTGACTTCTCCACTTCTTCGCATTTCTCACCTACTCCATATTCTGACACTCCGGATCCACTTCCATCTTGGGCTGACTATCCTTACTCTCGAGAGCTTGCTGGAATCGAAGAATCGAATGAAGAGCAAGGTACTGCTGAGAAAGATGATTGGCAAAATTATATGCCCCCACATACTTCACTCTCACCTCAAGTAGGGACCATACAACAATTTACATATACGCATACCGACTTGACCTTAGGGCATAACATGGTCGATCGAACAACTCGAATGGAGAGGCTTGTACATCATGATTTCGTAGACTTGATTGACTTTAGTGATCAAGATTCTATTAACCAGCCTTCATTCAGAGAGCCTATACATTCACAGGAGTGGACTCTTGAGCTAGACTTATCAGTCCCTGTTTCATCATATGAGGCTCCGACCAATATTTGCCATTTGGATAGTCCATACTTGACCCAGCATTACATGCCAGAGTCTAGGCATGTTGAGTATGAGACCCCAACATCTCTATAGTATCCTCCAATTGAGCAGAACTCTCCCATGATTTGTCATGAGAATTTTTTGGAGGATGACATTTCTCGACTTATCGTGAAACATGAATTATTTGGTGCCAGGTTGAGAGATGTCACTGATATATTGCACTCAATTTCTGCCATCCTGGGTATGAAAGTGGAGAAGGAAGTAAGTAGATCTGATGTTGAAAATAGAGCAAACATTAGGGAACCCACACAAGGTGTACAACTGGAGTCAATTCTACCTCCCTCTTCTACTAACCCCTTGCCTTCCAATCCATATTCTGATCACTCATCCACCGAAAACACCAAAAAAAGTGAAAATCCCAAAAAGACCAAAAACATTGAAAAACCAAAAAATCACATAAAAATTGAAAATGAAAAAGACCTAAAAAAATTGTATCCTGCCCTAAGGGAAGCACTCGATGAAGAACTGATTTTTAATCTTCCCTTAATAAAGGCCATAGATCACTTTCCCGACCTCAAATGATTTGTGAGAAGTAAATTGATGCCCAAGAGGTCGGGCAATAAGAGGACTAGGACTGAAAGACACATAGTGTCTATGGCCACCTCCTTAGTGATGGGGAGAAAGACCAAGAGCCGCAGAGTGAAGCGGTTACTCCGAGTTGAATGTGAAATCAAAGACACCATCTTTACCCATGCAAGAATTGATGATGACTCACTGATAAATATCCTCCCAACCTCTGTGTTTGACAAGCTCAAACTCAGGCCACTTAGGAAGTCGAGAGAGATCGTTCAGCTGGCTGATCGATCCATCAAACAGTCGAGAGGAAATATTTCAGTCGTCGTTACTTTCCAAGGTGCTCTACTCTAGGTGGACTTCACGATCATTGACATTGAGCCCCAAGGAGAGTTTTCCCAGTCTCTGATTATTCTCGGGAATCCGTTCTTAGCCTTAGCTAAGGTGACTATAGATTGCGAGACTCGGGAAATCGATTTTACATCATTGGGAGCGCTTCGACCTCATCCATTCTTTGATAAACTTTACTCTAAGGTGACCCGCACATCCGCTGACAGTCATGACCATCGAGAGCAAGATGAGTCCAACCTCTCTACTACACATGAGAGACCGATTGTCCGGACGACCGTTGGATCAGAGACTCCCCACACCTCCACTACATCAACTGCTTGCACCACCACCGTGACAGCTTCTAAGGAGGACTCACGATCAGAAGCTATCATTGAGTCGGACACAACCTTTGTGGATTGCCTTGATCATTTCGGTGATCTGATACAAGAGCCTAATAATGCCAAGCCAATTGAGATCACTAGCACCTTTCCGAGACGCGTGCTGACCCTTCAGGAATATTCTAATCTATATGGTGACTCATCTGATGAGGAACCCATGGTCAGCACCACACCTGGACCGTTAAAGGAAATAACCAAGACTAAATTGACTTCACATCAAAACATGGTTGCTCCCTCTTCTGATCGACTATCTAGTGAGAGGAAGTCGAGAATTGATTCCTCGAGGTGTTCTCCCAAACCTCTCAAGGCGCGTCGCTCTCATCTCCCTCTCAATGATTCCGGTTGTAGAAAACCGACCATGAAAATTTCCTTCAACATTCCGGAGAAGGAATTTTCAAAGGAATCCTCATAGGGTCCGGATAAGGTGATTTATATGAGTGAGCTCAGTTCAGCTGTTCTTAAGCCGTATCTAAGCAAGCAGCCATGTGTCGACCCTCGTTGGACGATCCCTACACCTCACTACTATTCATCTGAGGACGATTACGCCAGAGACACATATGTATATTATCCACCTCCTCGCATCGCAAGAAGGTTCGTCACAAACCTTCTTAATCCTTGTATATTCTCATTATTTCTTGTATATACTTTCTCTCCCTCCCTTCCCAGTGATTTGAATCACTCGCCCCAGCTCCATACTGTTTCATTTTATGACTATACTTAGGATAACCAGATCCTAAGTATAGGGGGAGAGTGACCCGCATCTGTTCATTGTACATCCTCTAGATCACATCGGTTCTCATACTCACTCCTGTCCTATACTTAGGCTGACCAGAGCCTAAGTATGGGGGGGCCGATGCCCGTCATGTATATACTCATCCATTTCCCCTCTTAACCCCGCTCACCCCATTTTTGATATTCTTCTACATTTAGGCTGCCAGAGCCTAAGTATAGGGGGGCAGAGCGACTTCTATACTTTTTTTGTTATTTTAGCTCTCCTACGCTTAGCACGAGCTATGTCTTTTCCTCGCTTTTCGTGCTCTGAGGACATAGCATACGCTAAGTATAGGGGGGCGTGTATATTTATATATATACTTTACCCATAGCTCGTACTTTCGCGTTTTTTCGCGTATTTTTGTATATATTTTGCAATAAGTACAGGTGGGTAAAAATTGTAATTTTTTTTATACTTGTTGTATAATACTTGTAACTTTTGTAAAAATTGAAAAAAAAAGTTTGTAAAATACTTGTATACTTGTATAATCTGTATAATATTTATAAACTCTTGTAAATTGTTGTAACATAGGAGGTATACCAAAGTTTTTGAAAAAAAACACAAAAAAAACACAAAAAATTTGGCTTCTTATTGACTCTTGCATATCATCCTTGCATTAAAAAAGGGTCTTGAATTTACATTCATCTACATAGCATGCCATCTGCATCTCATCTGCATATCTTGCATATGCAAGGTGAAAAGCTAGTGGGTTCTGAACCAAGTTATGAGTAGATATTGAAGATGGACCTGATTTGACCTTAATCCACCTAATTTTCAGAGGAACCTTATAGGAACTGGAGTTAAGTTTTCTCAGGTCAAGTGACTTAATTCTTTGAGTCCGCAAGTCTATGTTCACATGTCATCTTGATTAGTCTATGTAGAATATCTCGTGCACACACATGATTATTTTAGATATTGACCTAACTTGGACAAACACCATGCATGTAGCTCTTCATTGATGAGGTGGTGAGGAGGTAGAATCCTTTAGCTTGGAGTAGCACACGGGTGGAAACATCCATCCTCCTCTAGGGAGGGTAGTGCATCTCAACCTAGTCTAGTGATGTTGACATCTAAGGACGGGATCCTGTGGGTTGCAATAATGCTTCAAAAGAGGGATAGTCTACTGGCTCAAGAGGAAAAACTCCTGATGTACATGCTGCACCTTGTATATAGTTCCAAAAAAAAGAAAAAATGTAAGAACTCCAAAAAAATAGACAGGCCAAAAAAATTGCCAGTCAGAGTATGTATATTAGCAAGAAGTCTGCAGCTGGATGACTTGGCTACACTGGTCAGGCATCCCGGGATAGGTAGCTACACTGGCTACCGTATATTCTTTTCTCTACCCCCTCCTCATGAGCTGGTCACACTTGAACTTAGAAGGGAATACCCCGCTCCTCGAGGAAAGAGTTACTGGACCGGGTTATTTGAGTTACCTTGTTAGAGGAGGCTGGTTCTGAGCCATTTCTGATGTGGAGAGCTATTTTACACTTACACAATACAAGTGAGAATCATAGTCATCAGAAATTTGCGTATGAGGATTTGTTCTGACCTGACTATTGAGGAGTCTTGAATAGAAGACTTGTGGAACTTGAAGTCTGTTAGGTCTTAAGTTCAGGTCCCAATAAGGTTCCGCCACACAATTAATCCAAAGGTCGAGTTAAGCTCCATTTTCAACTTTTGTTCATGACCTTGGTATGGAACCCAATCTCATTTCACTCTTGCATTTCATTTTAGTTGCTCGGGGACGAGCAAGGTTTAAGTATAGGGGGTTGATGAATCTTTGATTCATCACTCTAAAAGTCGAAAATAAAGCTTTGTTCCCGAGTAAATAGCATCATATTTCCACTTATCTTGCAAAATTAGCATTCATGCATGCATGCATAATATCTGCATTTTAGCATTCATATTTGCATTAAATAAGAAGCCAAATTCACTTGTAAATATTCACATGTATATTAGATATTTCACCTTTTTGTATATATTTTACACTAACTCCGAATCCAATAAAACTAACTCTATAGTGTATATATTACTAACACTAATAAAGGAAAAATAAAAAAATATTAACTTGTAAAATTGACCAATAAAACCCGAATCCAAGTTTGAGACCATGAACCTTAAAATGCACATATCTCTCTCATACAGCCTCCGAATTAGGTCTACTCACTTTTAAAGTAATATACATTCAAAGACCTTCAAAACAAGATCAATTTCATTAAAATCGGAGCTTGTATGCAAAACTTGGGTTTTGGGCCCCTTTTGTATATTGTACATATTGACCTTTTTGCCAATGCATTTTATTCTTTTATTTTCATCACTATTAAAAATCCAAAAAAAATAGATTAAGTTGTAAATATTCCTTTTATATTTTCTCTATTTTTATTTTGATTTTTCTCTTAATTAAAAATGACAAAAAAATTACAAAAGATAAAATGCGGTATTTTATATCTATAAGGTACCACCCAAAAATACATTTTATACAAACGATTTCATTTGATTTTTGGCCCTTCACGAAAGTTGTAGATCTCATCGAGACTAGCACCTTTCATGTTGATCACTTTTTGATTTAACCTCTTTTATTATTTCTTTCTAATTTTTCTTTGGATTTAGTTGTGGATTTTTCTGGGGGCGTTACGTGGCAGCTCCTGGAGCCACCACGTGTCGCCTCCTCATTCATCCACTTATGCCACCTCCTCCTTCATCTAGGGCCGTTGGATGAAAGGGTATTTCATCAACGGTCGAGCTTCTCCTCTACCCATTCCTCCCCCACTCCCCCTTAACTTAAGGGAGAAGCCATCGACACCTCCAATTTCTACCCCATCTTCTCCACTCCATCTCCCACTCTCTCCATCTCCTCTCCAACCTCCTCCTCCTCTTTATAATCCCCTCCACTCCACCATTTTTCCTCATCCGCCACTCAATAGGAGATATGTCCAGCTCCGAGATCTTGTAGGTGACAGCTCCAAGAGTTCCCATCAAGCGACAACGATCCCCCTCCAGGCGAGATCCGGCGAGGCTTCAACCTTCGCCGCTGCAAGCTTCACACGAGGCCTGCTCGAGCTCCGCTTGCCGCGCGTTGAGCAACGACAGGAGCAACTTCGCTCCTCCTCCATGGTACCTTATCCGTCTACATTACAGGTAACTTCCTTCTTCTTCTTCTTCTTCATTTCATTTCTCTCTCCTCGATTCTCCATCTTCCATCGTCCAAATCGCAAAACCAATTCCACTTCTACGGATAAATCACACGTTGCGAACGTAACAGTGATTTTCCTTAAATTTTTCGGCAAACTTTCATCAATCGATTAATCGTTTATTTAAGCCATTTAAACAAATGCATGAGAAACAGAGGAGGTGGTGACACCCCCTGTCTCTTCTTCGTCCTCTCACCACTCCACACGCACACACCCATCAGCCACCAACCGCACCGTCGATGCCTCCTCTGCCCCGACGACCCTTGGCCGTGTGTCAGCCGTCCCCCTCGCCGCCAAGGTGTGCCATCGACGCTCCCCAGCAGTGCAGCAGCTGCCGCTGTGCTCCTCCGTGCGTGACCATCGACCCCCAGCCTCCAAATGCTGAGACCCGCCGCCGCTCAGCCCAGCTCCAGCGGTCGCACTCCGGTGTGCGGCACCAGATAGCCAACCTCCAGCCACGCGTCCCTTCCCCTCCTGGTCGCACCCCTCCAGGCCATGCGCACAACCCTCTCCCGCTGCCAGGTCTCCAATCACCGGCCCCGCTGCCTCTCGGTCACACCCGCAGCTCCCTCGTAGCGCGGCGTCCTAGCGTGCCGCCACCGCCGTCCCTCCCGCTCCAGGCCGCCCGTGCTCTCTCCGCAGGTCGCACGCCATCTGATGGCCCGCCCCTCATGCAAGGAGCCACCCGCGCGTGCCCCTCTGTCGGTCGCCCCCTCCAACTTCGGCCGCCCCCGCGCGGCCTGACACCCCCGCACAGCAGCCCACCGCAAGGCCGAGCTCCACCGCGACGCACCGACGACCTCCTCCGTCCTCTGGCCACCGCCTCCAACTCCTTCAACTTGAAGCTCCATCGGCGACACCCTTGAGAGGACCTCCCCTGTTTCAAGCAACAAAACAGAGGAGAAATATCGTACAATAAAAAAAGGGAATTTGCAAATGGGACACTTGCACCCCTTTGCAAGTTTTTAAAAAAATTTCAAGTTTCCAGTAATTGCATGTAAGTCCATGTTCTTCATTTGAGTTCATATTTCTTTTTCTGTATTGCATTCATACCCCTGTATTTGCACGTTTATTTTATCATCATTCTATCATCTATTTTTAATTCCGAAAATTGCATTGTGTAGTATAACTCTTGTTCTACCATTTTAGCATTTATTTGTATTTTTCAGATTTGCGAAATATTTATGGAATTCGATTTGGTAAACAATTGCAATATTTTGCTCATTTTGATTGATTAATTGATTGCGTATTATCTGCTTATTGAAAAATCTCTGAAAAATCATCATTGGTAGATATAAGTCTATGCTACAACATATCCGAAAATCACCCATTTGCACGTATAGTTTGTCTTAGAAAAATAATTTAGTGAAAACATTAATCGATTTTTAATTAATCAACCGTGAAGTGTTTTAATGAAATTCAAGTTGGTTTGGATAGCTCTTAATTAGACCTATTTAGATTAATTTTGTTTCTGAAAAATATCATCGTTTGTTAATTATTAAAATTGGTTTAGTCATTTTCACTAAAGTCTGCATTTTTTATTATCTGTACATCAGAAAATTCTAAAAAAAGTAAGGTAGCTTAATTTCATCCCATTTCATAGTCAGGCCAAATTTCATAATTTTTGGAATTAATTTGATCATCTTTCTGATTTAACTTGTAATTTGGCCTGATTTTGCATGTGTCTTGCATAAAATATATGAAAAAGACCAAAAATATCTCCTCTGAAAATCAAACCTTGGAAATTTCCTTCTAATCAACCTATGGAGACAACTGCCTCCCTGAGTTTGACCTTGGACTTCCAACCAAGTAAAAAAAATTGTCGCTCGAAATTAATTTGACTATAATTGAAAGTGGTTTTTGATTTGCTCTCATTATCCGACTGCAACGAACATTAGTAATTAATTTAGACATTAATTTGCTCGAATTAACAAGGGTAGCGGGAGCGTTATCAAATGGCACCGTTGTCGGGGAGGCAAACAGCTTAGGATCGCGTTAGAAAGTCAGGTTTATGTTTTCCATTCACTCGGGTACTCTGACCCCCAAGCCATCTTGTAATTATCCATTTTTTCTTTAATTGTTTTTCTAACCATTTCTGTATATATTTCTTTTTGACATTATTTTTATCTTTTTATGCGAGGGCCCGGTGGACATGGAGCGGCTTTCTTGAAGTCAGCGCATCTCGAAGTGCATCGGTGGCCGACGATTCGTGGATCGAGTCGGCTGTTGGACGTCAAAAAGATTTTTGTAACTTAAAAAAAAGTGTCTGCATTTACAGCGGTTCCCGTTTGGGTTCTCGCATGTGTAAACATAGTGGAATCATGTCCCTGTGTGCTGTGTTGATTGAATTTTAGACTAGGCTTGCACTAGCGGCTCCTCGAGCCACTCTAGGATTTGCTTGTGCTCGTAATTCTTTAGGACCACACATTGTACTTAAAAGATGCACTTAGACCGCAGATCTAGTCAAATCAAACCTATGCTTCACTCGCTAATAGAACTGCCTGTCTAGGAGCGGATTTTATCGTCTGCATTTGCATTTAGTGTAAAAGTTTTCAATTCTGTTTTGTATCCTGCATAAAAGCGATGGGATCACTGTAAGTATTCTTCACTCAGCATAAGCATCATTGTTTTTCGTGCATCGACTTTTCTCGATTTCCCCCTCTGTTTTTCATACTTAATTTAAACGGAAATTGGGACTGGACGATAAGCGTGCTGTGTGGTTGGACTAACAAGTTGTAACTTAACTTTAAACCAGGACTGCTAACATTATTGACCAAAAAATAAATAAAATTGGAAAATCTGTTTGCGGGAGACTAATCCCCGACCTTGTTTTCAGGTTGAGTGAGGGTACTTGAGTGTGTGTGAACACCTTAAGTCAGAGCCCAAATCTCCGCCTTCCATATCACGTTCCGACTAATCCTAGCAAATTTCACAAGTTGAATTTTTAAGGTTCACTGACTAGTACAAAGTAGCCTCCGCCCGTCTCAGATAGATAGGGGCGAAATTGTGGTACTTCATGACAAGTTGCCGGTAATCCCCCTGGGTGAAGTTCCGGCCTTGTCAGCCTCCGCCTGCTTGCAGGTAGATAGGGGCAGGTCTTTGAATCCATCAACTTGAGATAGGAGCGAAGAAAGGAAGGACCGGCGGTATCTTAGGCGACAGGTTAAACAGGGAAGACGCATCCGGCTTTGAGCCGACTTCCTTATAGGCCATGTAACCTTTGCTATCTTGTCTGATAAACTCACACTTAAAATCAACCACATTAATCGGACTCGATTTTGGGGCCTTCACCGTGTTGAGTGTGAACTCGGGGTTTGCTCTTGCGTTTGTCTTTGAGTCTATCTGTGTGTGTTATCCTGTGTAATTGCACATTTTCTACCTCAATCTATTCATCCTTTTCTCTTCAAGATGTCGGGATATTGGTCCCCATACCCTGAGACCTCTGGTCAATCCTTCTCGACCATATACCGATCATCTTCACCTTCTCATTCTTCCATGTATCCTCTGCCTACCACAGGAGACCCTTACCCGTGGTCGGCTCCACCTCAACCCGATCATGAAGTCGGAGCTCCGACTGACTTCTCCACTTCTTCGCATTTCTCACCTACTCCATATTCTGACACTCCGGATCCACTTCCATCTTGGGCTGACTGTCCTTACTCTCGAGAGCTTGCTGGAATCAAAGAATCGAATGAAGAGCAAGCCACTGCTGAGACAGATGATTGACAAAATTATATGCCCCCACATACTTCATTCTCACCTCAAGTAGGGACCATACAACAATTTACATATACGCATCCCGACTTGACCTTAGGGCATAACATGGTCGATCGAACAACCCGAATGTAGTGGCTTGTACATCATGATTTCCCAGACTTGATTGACTTTAGTGATGAAGATTCTATTAACCAACCTTCATTTGGAGAGCCTATACATTCACAGGAGTGGACTCTTGAGCTAGACTTATCAGTCCCTGTTTCATCATATGAGGCTCCGACCAATATTTGCCATTTGGATAGTCCATACTTGACCCAGCATTACATGCCAGAGTCTAGGCATGTTGAGTATGAGACCCCAACATCTCTATAGTATCCTCCAATTGAGCAGAACTCTCCCATGATTTGTCATGAGAATTTTTTGGAGGATGACATTTCTCGACTTATCGTGAAACATGAATTATTTGGTGCCAGGTTGAGAGATGTCACTGATATATTGCACTCAATTTCTGCCATCCTGGGTATGAAAGTGGAGAAGGAAGTAAGTAGATCTGATGTTGAAAATAGAGCAAACATTAGGGAACCCACACAAGGTGTACAACTGCAGTCAATTCTACCTCCCTCTTCTACTAACCCCTTGCCTTCCAATCCAGATTCTGATCACTCATCCATCGAAAACACCCAAAAAAGTGAAAATCCCAAAAAGACCAAAAACATTGAAAAACCAAAAAATCACGTAAAAATTGAAAATGAAAAAGACCTAAAAAAATTGTATCCTGCCCTAAGGGAAGCACTCGATGAAGAACTGATTTTTAATCTTCCCTTAATAAAGGCCATAGATCACTTTCCCGACCTCAAACGATTTGTGAGAAGTAAATTGATGCCCAAGAGGTCGGGCAATAAGAGGACTAGGATTGAAAGAGTGTCTATGGCCACCTCCTTGGTGATGGGGAGAAAGACCAAGAGCCGCAGAGTGAAGCGGTTACCCCGAGTTGAATGTGAAATCAAAGACACCATCTTTACCCATGCAAGAATTGATGATGACGCACCGATAAATATCCTCCCGACCTCTGTGTTTGACAAGTTCAAACTCAGGCCACTTAGGAAGTCAAGAGAGATCGTTCAGCTGGCTGATCGATCCATCAAACGGTCGAGAGGAAATA
This sequence comes from Ottelia alismoides, assembly GCA_037367405.1. Classification (NCBI taxonomy): domain Eukaryota; kingdom Viridiplantae; phylum Streptophyta; class Magnoliopsida; order Alismatales; family Hydrocharitaceae; genus Ottelia; species Ottelia alismoides. Next base: position 613,774 of record JAZKJV010009477.1, on the reverse strand, counting down.
TTTCAGTCGTCGTTACTTTCCAAGGTGCTCTACTCCAGGTGAACTTCAAGATCATTGACATTGAGCACCGAGGAGAGTTTTCCCAGTCTCCGATTATTCTCGGGAAGCTGTTCTTAGCCTTGGCTAAGGCGACTATAGATCGCGAGACTCGGGAAATCGATTTTACAGCATTGGGAGCACTTCGACCTCATCCATTCTTTTATAAACTTTACTCTAAGGTGATCCTCACATACGCTGACAGTTGTGACCATCGAGAGCAAGATGAGTCCCACCTCTCTACTACACTTGAGAAACCGATTGGCCGGACGACCGTTGGATCAGAGACTCCCCACACCTCCACTTCATCAACTGCTTGCACCACCACCGTGACAGCTTCTAAGGAGGACTCACGATCAGAAGCTATCATTGAGTCGGACATGACCTTTGTGGATTGCCTTGATCATTTCGGTGATCCGACACAAGAGCCTAATAATGCCAAGCCAATTGAGACCAATAGCACCTCTCCGAGACGCGTGCTGACCCTTCAGGAATATTCTAATCTATATGGTGACTCATCTGATGAGGAACCCATGGTCAGCACCACACCAGGACCGTTAAAGGAAATAACCAAGACTAAATTGACTTCACATCAAAACATGGTTGCTCCCTCTTCTGGTCGGCTATCTAGTGAGAGGAAGTCGAGAATTGATTCCTAGAGGTGTTCTCCCGAATCTCTCAAGGTGTGTCGCTCTCATCTCCCTCTCAATGATTCAGGTTCTAGAAAACTGACCAAGAAAATTTCCTTCAACATTCCGGAGAAGGAATTTTCAGAGGAATCCTCATCGGGTCCGGATAAGGTGATTTATATGAGTGAGCTCAGTTCGGCTGTTCTTAAGCCGTATCTAAGCAAGCAGCCGTGTGTCGACCCTCGTTGGAGGATCCCTACACCTCACTACTATTCATCTGAGGACGATTCCGACAGAGACACATATGTATATTATCCACCTCCTCACGTCGCAAGAAGGTTCGTCACAAACCTTCTTAATCCTTGTATATTCTCATTATTTCTTATATATACTTTCTCTCCCTCCCTTCCCAGTGATTTGAATCACTCGCCCCAGCACCATACCGTTTCATTTTATGACTATACTTAGGATAACCAGATCCTAAGTATAGGGGGAGAGTGACCCGCGTCTGTTCATTGTACATCCTCTAGATCACATCGGTTCTCATACTCACTCCTGTCCTATACTTAGGCTGACCAGTGCCTAAGTATAGGGGGGACCGATGCCCGTCATGTATATACTCATCCATTTCCCCTCTTAACCCCGCTCGCCCCATTTTTGATCTTCTTCTACACTTAGGCTGCCAGAGCCTAAGTATAGGGCGGCAGAGCGACTTCTATACTTTTTTTTGTTATTTTAGCTCTCCTACGCTTAGCACGAGCTATGTCTTTTTCCTCGCTTTTCGTGCTCCAAGGAAATAGCACACACTAAGTATAGGGGGGCGTGTATAATTTTTATATATACTTTACCCATAGCTCGTACTTTCACGTATTTCCACGTATTTTTGTATATATTTTGCAATAAGTACAGGTGAGTAAAAATTGGAATTTTTTATACTTGTTGTATAATACTTGTAACTTTTGTAAAAATTGAAAAAGAAAGTTTGTAAAATACTTGTATACTTGTATAATCTGTATAATCCTTATAAACTCTTGTAAATTGTTGTAACATAGGAGGTATACCAAAGTTTTTGAAAAAAAAACACAAAAAATTAGGCTTCTTATTTACTCTTGCATATCATCCTTGCATTAAAAAAAAAGAGTCTTGCATTTACATTCATTTACATAGCATGTCATCTGCATCTCATCTGCATATCTTGCATATGCAAGGTGAAAAGCTAGTGGGTTCTGAACCAAGTTATGAGTAGATATTGAGGATGGACCTGATTTGACCTTAATCCACCTAATTTTCAGAGGAACCTTATAGGAACTGGAGTTAAGATTTCTCAGGTCAAGTGACTTAATTCTTTGAGTCCGCAAGTCTATGTTCACATGTCATCTTGATTAGTCTAAGTAGAATATCTCGTGCACACGCATGATTCTTTTAGATAATGACCTAACTTGGACAAGCACCATGCACGTAGCTCTTCATTGATGAGGTGGTGAGGAGGTAGAATCCTTTAGCTTGGAGTAGCACACGGGTGGAAAATCCGTATTCCTCTAGGGAGGGTAGTGCATCTCAACCTAGTCTGGTGATGTTGACATATAAGGACGGGATACTGTGGATTGCAATAATGCTTCAAAAGAGGGATAGTCTACTGGCTCAAGAGGAAAAACTCCTGATGTACATGCTGCACCTTGTATATAGTTCAAAAAAAAGAAAAAAAAATGCAAGAACTCCAAAAAAATAGTCAGGCCAAAACAAAATGCCTGTCGAAGTATGTATATTAGCAAGAAGTCTGCAGCTGGATGACTTGGCTACATTGGTCAGGCATCCCGGGATAGGTAGCTACACTAGCTACTGTCTATTCTTTTCTCTACCCCCTCCTCTTGAGCTGGTTGCACTTGAACTTAGAAGGGAATACCTCGCTCCTCGAGGAAAGAGTTATTGGACCGGGTTATTTGAGTTACCTTGTTAGAGGAGGCTGGTTCTGGGCCATTTCTGATGTGGAGAGCTCTTTTATACTTACACAGTACAAGTGAGAATCATAGTCATCAGAAATTTGCGTATGAGGATTTGTTCTGACCTGACTATTGAGGAGTCTTGAATAGAAGACTTGTGGAACTTGAAGTCTGTTAGGTCTTAAGTTCAGGTCCCAGTAAGGTTCCGCCACACAATTAATCCAAAGGTCGAGTTAAGCTCCATTTTCAACTTTTGTTCATGACCTTGGTATGGAAACCAATCTCATTTCACTCTTGCATTTAATTTTAGTTGCTCGGGGACGAGCAAGGTTTAAGTATAGGGGGTTGATGAATATGCGATTCATCACTCTAAAAGTCGAAAATAGAGCTTCGTTCCCGAGTAAATAGCATCATATTTCCACTTATCTTGCAAAATTAGCATTCATGCATGCATGCATAATATCTGCATTTTAGCATTCATATTTGCTTTAAATAACAAGCCAAATTCACTTGTAAATATTCATCTGTATATTAGATATTTCACCTTTTTGTATATATTTTATACTAACTCCGAATCCAATAAAGGAAAAATAAAAAAATATTAACTTGTAAAATTGACCAATAAAGGAAAAATTGACCAATAAAACCCTATAGTGTATATATTACTAACACTAATAAAGGAAAAATAAAAAAATATTAACTTGTAAAATTGACCAATAAAACCCGAATCCAAGTTTGAGACCATGAACCTTAAAATGCACATATCTCTCTCATACAGCCTCTGAACTAGGTCTACTCACTTTTAAGTAATATACATTCAAAGACCTTCAAAACAAGACCAATTTCATTAAAATCGGAGTTTGTATGCAAAACTTGGATTTTGGGCCCCTTTTGTATATTGTACATATTGACCTTTTTGCCCATGCATTTTATTCTTTTATTTTATTCATTATTAAAAATCCAAAAAATAGATTAAGTTGTAAATATTCCTTTTATATTTTCTCTATTTTTATTTTGATTTTTCTCTTAATTAAAAATGACAAAAAAATTAGAAAAGATAAAATGTGGTATTTTATATCTATAAGGTACCACCCAAAAATACATTTTATACAGACGATTTCATTTGATTTTTAGCCCTTCACGAAAGTTGTAGATCTCATCGAGACAAGCAACTTTCATGTTGATCACTTTTTGATTTAACTTGTTTACTATTTCTTTCCGATTTTTCTTTGGATTTAGTTGTGGATTTTTCTGGGAGCGACACGTGGCAGCTCCTGGAGCCACCACGTGTCGCCTCCTCATTCATCCACTTATGCCACCTCCTCCTTCATCTAGGGTCGTTGGATGAAAGGGTATTTCATCAACGGTCGAGCTTCTCCTCTACCCATTCTTCCCCCACTCCCCCTTAACTTAAGGGAGAAGCCATCGACACCTCCAACTTCTACCCCATCTTCTCCACTCCATCTCCCACTCTCTCCATCTCCTCTCCAACCTCCTCCTCCTCTTTATAATCCCCTCCACTCCACCATTTTTCCTCATCCGCCACTCAATAGGAGATAGGTCCAGCTCTGAGATCTTGTAGGTGACAGCTCCAAGAGTTCCCATCGAGCGACAACGATCCCCCTCCAGGCGAGATCCGGCGAGGCTTCAACCTTCGCCGCTGCAAGCTTCACACGAGGCCTGCTCGAGCTCCGCTTGCCGCGCGTTGAGCAACGACAGGAGAAACTTCTCTCCTCCTCCCAGGCACCTTATCCATCTACATTACAGGTAACTTCCTTCTTCTTCTTCTTCTTCATCTTCATTTCATTTCTCTCTCCTCGATTCTCCATCTTCCATCGTCCAAATAACAAAACCAATTCCACTTCTACGAATAAATCACACGTTGCGAACGCAACGGTGATTTTCCTAATATTTTTCGGCGAACTTTCATCAATCGATTAATCGTTTTTTTAAGCCACTTAAATAAATGCATGAGAAACAGAGGAGGTGGTGACACCCCCTGTCTCTTCTTCCTCTTCTCACCATTCCACACGCACACACCCATCAGCCACCAACCGCATCGTCGACGTCTCCTCCGCCCCGACGACCCTCTTGGCCATGTGTCGGCCGTCCCCCTCACCGCCAAAGTGTGCCATCGACGCTCCCCAGCAGTGCAGCAGCCGCCGCCGTGCTCCTCCGCGCGTGACCATCGACCCCCACCCTCCAGAAGCCGAGACCCGCCGCCGCTCAGCCCAGCTCCAGCGGCCGCATGATGACAAGCCTGAGCACTCGGGTATAAGGTACTAAATAGGTCGTTGCGACCCAAGCGATCAGACGATGTGTCAATCAAGAAAAATCTCAGACCACTAATAAAGATAAAATCGATCAAACTACGGAACAGCGGTCCTGCTATTGGATTAACCTGATATAACACCCAGGGTCGAACTCAAGGAGCACGGGTTGGCCTCTCGGCCTACGAAGTAGTAAAAAGAAATAAAATAAAAGGAGAAACTATTTTTAGTGGTTTTTAATTTATTTTATATTTTTTTTTTGGATTTTTAATGTATAAGGAAAATAAGAAAAACAAAGAAAAGCACACTTCAACAATTTATTTAAAGCACTAAAAATCAACCAAAAATTCAAACAAAAATATTTTTATGTATTTATAGTTTTTAGTATTTTTGGTGAATTTTTGATAATTTTCTGATGTTTATTTAATTTTCTAAAAATCAAACAGTGACTAAAATAAATGGTACTGTCCAGCCGAGCTAAATAGGCCTAGATAAAATATCTAAAAGCCCTAAAATAGCCGGGAGGTAATTTTCCTGTAAAGAGAATAAAACAAGGAAAATTTAGGCACCAATTTTATTATTTTTGGGTTTTTGGTTTAATTATTAGAATTTCTATAAGTTTTTATGTGTTTTTCAATTTTTAGTGGTTTTCAGCAATGAAAAATAGCCAAAATTGGCTAGAAAATCAAACTAAGCAAAATAAACAGGAGCTAATTTTTGTGGAATTTTTGAGTGAGTTTTAATATTTTTTTGTGATTTTCAAATTAAACAATAACAAAATTAAAGGTTTTTGAATTTTTAAAAATATCAAACGATATCAAAAATGTCCTCAAAAATCCACGAAAATTTTACACCATGGCAGGAGCCATGTGTCCAATTTTCGTTGGATTTGGAGGTGTTTTGCTATTTTATTCAAAAATAAGGAAAAGCAACAGTGCACATGGACCTATCTGCAAATATAATAAAGTTCAGGGTCCCTGGAACAACAAGCTTGGAAAGTATAAGGGTAGGAACGCAAATTACCCCCGGGCCACGCACGATACACGTGACTCAGGCCTAGAGGGACCTGATTGCAATTCCTATTTCTATAAAAGCAAAACTTAACAAGCCAAGAACACAGGGCCAAACATGCAAATGTACCAAAATACCACGTGTCGATGCACGTGTTCACCACTGGCAGGGGTATAAATGCAATTCACATAAAAGATAAGGTCCTCAATGCAAAATTTACAAAAGTAAAAGAACTGAACTAGATATTTACAGTACTAGATAGTAAAGACGGAAACTAAAGGGGCCTAAGAGTTATTTACCCCTTTTATTAACGTCGACGACCGGATGTGTGACGCGTGGCGGATCTGACGACTGAGAGCAATGACGCCTTTATCCTTGAAAAGCCCGGCCTGATCGAACGTCTGAGAGCCCTCCACGTGGAGATCGGACGGTGACGGTGCTCTGGAGGCTAAACCCTCGGTGGATCGACGGAGGAGAGGACACGTGGCCGATCTGACGACTGAGTCTTGCTGGCGCCTCTTCCTCTGCGCGGATGGTCCAGATCTATCCTCGTAAAGATCGGACGATGACGGTGCGCCTAAATGAACGGATCAGATCACAACTGGGGCGCTGAGGACGATCGGACGGTTGACGAGGCTGTTGGAAGAACTGGCGGCCGGCGAGCTTCGCCGGACCTCTGCGTGTACGGTAGACCTCGTCCGGTGCTCCGGAGATGCGAGAAAGCTTCGCCGTGAAGCTCCGCACCCGATGCACTGCTCCGATGAAGGCGAGGAGCTCCAGAGAGCTCCGGCGACATGAACGAACTGGAGCTGCTGTGCTCAGAAGTCTCGACCTCCAGATGAGGTCGATTGGCCTTGATACCTGCACAGGAAAGAAGCTGGGTCGAGGGCAAACTGCCTCGACCCGTCAGAGCGGGCGGAAGGTGAAAGGTGAGGCGCTATGGAGGCTCTCCGGCGAGCAGTGGAGGGTGAGAGCCGAAACCCTGCTCCGGGGTGAGCCAGGGGGAGTGAAGGGTCGGAGAAGGTGGGAGAGGGGTCTGGTGGAAGTGATGGCGGTGTCGGATGATCAAGTGAGTGGACGGAGACGGCAGGAGGAGGTGGCGGACCTAAGCTACTGAGATCGGAAAAACTCGAAACTAAGCTATTCTACGGCCTAAGGGGAGCTACCTGGTGGATGCTGCCGAATGTGCTGGAGCTCACGAAGCTCCTGGTCATTGCCTGCAAGGGGCCGTCGACTCCCCGAGGCTGGGCGCGCTCGCGGCGGCACGGCGGAGTTAACCATCGGATCAGTGGATTCCTTGGAACTCGGGCCTCGCTTCCACTCCAAAACACGCAGCTGTCACTCGGGTGCTCTGGAGGAGCTCCTTGGCGGCGAGCAGGAGTCCAAAGATGGAAGAATTAGGTCGCCGGAGACGACATTAAATATGGTGCGGGGTCCGAGAAGATGATGGTCGGGCGAGTAGCGCGGAGCTCGGATCCTCCAAACCCACCCCGGGCGAGGGTCCTGGATATGCACTGATCAATCGGAGCCCGGGGTTTGGGTCAATGGCGGTCGGGTCAGGCGGGTAGAAATTGGAGAAGACGGGTCGGTCGCCAGATCCGCAAAAGGGAAGGGTCCGCGGGGAAGTTGGCCGGGGTCAACAAACCCCCGTGGACCAATCAGGAGCCGCCAAGCATTGATTTTTTATTTATTTAATTTGAGCTAGAAAATGCTCGAATTAACAAAAACTTAAAACATGAAATATTTTTATTTTATTTTTTTTTCTATTTTTAGTGATTTTTAATTAATTTTTGGAAATAAAAATAAGGTATATACATAGTATGTAATACATAGGTATATGTACACTATTAGGGTTTTTGAGTTTTTTTTATTTTTAATTATTATTTTTATGCAATTTTATTCCTATTTTATATTTTATTTATTTATAGAATAAAATAAGGAATAAAAAGGTATTTTTATTTTATTTTTATTATTTATGTACATAGGTAAAATAAAATATATATGTTCATTTATATACATGGTATATGTACAATGTATTTTTGTATTTTTAATTTTGCTATTTTTATTTTGTTTTGATTTTACTTGTTTTTATTTATTTATATTATGAAACATAGAATATTTACAAAAAGTTTGAAAATTAATTTTATTTATTTACAAGGTTAAATAAATACATAGAAGTGGTTTATGTACATGATGAAAGGGGTATTTTAATTCTTTTTGATTTTTAACTTTTTTTCTTTTGTTTTTATATTTTATAAATATATACAAGTATTTACAAGCATATTTTTGGTGAGGAAAATATTTTTTTTTTTATTTACATAAATATTTACACATGAGCCCCTATCTCCCTCTACTTTGGCTTTTGTGCGGTCAGGCCCATACTGAGCCCTCCCTTGGGTTAGGTTGCTCAATATTTATTCTAAATATTTCCCTCTTTTTCTTTTTAATCTTTATTCTTTTATTTTTGCACAAAAACATGCTAATTATAGATTTTTACACAATGCATGCTTTTGGTAATTATTCCTATTTACACATATCTACGTGTATTTGCAAAGGTTTTTGTAGCTAAAATATAAGAATAAAGAGTGATGAATGAGTATTCATCACCCCCCTATACTTAACTTTGCTAGTCCTTAGCAAACACTTATTTGAAAAAGAAGTGAAAAAGAAAGAAAGAAAAAGAGGATGTACATGGATCAAGGTTGATTATTAAACTTGCCTTCATTAAATTAAGGTATGGAGCTCGATCAGATCTTTGGATTATTAATGTGTCGGAACCTTATTTGGACTTAAGTCTAAAAACTCAACAGCCTCTAAGTTCCACAAATCTATAACCAAGACTCCTCAATGCTCCAGATCAGAACAAGTCATCAATCACAAACCCTGAAGACCATGAATCTTTCCTTGTCCTGTGAATGTGAGGTCTAAGCTCTCCACCTCAGAAATGGCAACTTGACAACCCTCCCTAACAAGGTAACTGTATGACCTCAATCTGGTCACTCTTTCCTCGAGGAGTGGGGTATTCCCTTCTAAGTTCAAGTTCAACCAGCTCAAGAAGAGGGGGAAGAAGAGAATGGGTCAAGGCCAGTGTAGCCAAGTACCCTTGGGAGCTTGACCAGTGTAGCCAAGTCTCCCTGCTGCAAGCTACAACAGGTGGAACATGAAACCAAGCTTTGCTTATTGCACTCTATATACATACTCCGGTGGGATTATCATTTTCTATCAGACCCACCACTTTTTTGGAGTTATTTTTCTTTTTGCACATTTTTTTTTCAAGTGCATCTGTACAACATATACATGTGCAGCATATATACAAGGAGTTTTTCCTCTTGAGCCAGTAGACTATCCCTCTTTTGAAGCTTTATTGCAACCCACAACTCCCGTCGTTAGACTTCATGGCAACAAGACCAAGTTGAGACGCACTTCCTTCACTAAAAAAGAAGAGAGGTTCCGCCTAGAAGTACTACCCTCATTATGCTACCCCAAGTCAAGGAAGACTGCCTCCTCACCACCTCATCCATAGAGAGCTCGGTGCATAGTGCTGGTGTCCAAGTAAAGCCATATCTATATGAGTCATGTGTTGTTGTTAAGTGCTCTACTTAGGCTCATTGAGATGACATGTGATCATAGCCTAGTGGACTCAAAGGAATTAAGTCACCATGGACCTGAAAAGCCTTAAACCTAAGCCCTATAAGGTTCCTCTTAGAAGTTTGGTGGATTAAGATCTTAATCAAGCTCCATTTTCTCAATTTGATTCCAGGCTAGTTTAAATGTCAACTATCATCCAGAAAAACTATATACATATGTACAAACGATGCTTATTTACACAAATTTTTACAAACATGCAAAATTTTTGAAAAATGTTTTGAAATCATGAATGGATGATGCATGAAGTGCAAGTTTTGCAAAAAGATATTTACACACATTTACACAAGATTTTTGCAAACTTTTGATTTTCAAAACATTTTGGAAAAATTTTGTACTATATACATAATTTTGATAAGAAAATATTTACACAAACTTTACACAAAGATTTTTGAAATCATTTTTACAAAAATAATTTGTACACTAGCTATTTATGTGCAAATAAAAGAATGTTTATGTATATGAAAAAATTTTAATTTTTGTGGTTTTTAGCCATTTTATTTATTAACACACTCACACAAAGTACGAGTTATGGCTAAAGTATATATGAAATATATACACCCCCCCTATACTTAGCTTAAACAATGTCCTCAGAGTCAAGAGCGATGACGAAGACATAACTCGTGCTAGGTATAGGGAAGTGAAAAGAAGGGCTATATACAAAGAAGAATGCGTGAAAAAGTCAAGAGGGTCTCGGTTCTTCCCCCTATACTTAGGATTAAATAATCCTAAGTATGGCAGGCTGTACACTAAGGGAAAACCGAGTGGAGAATGTACAGGGTCTACCCCCCTATACTTAGGGTGAAATATCCCTAAGTACAGGCAGCAAAACAGGGGTAGCAAATCATGAATATATACAAGAAGGAAGACATCACTCCCCCTATACTTACGGTGAAGAACCTTAAGTATAGGCAACGACAGAAGTGATGGAACAGAACAAAGAACAACCCGGTGTCTCCACCCCCCTATACTTAGGATGAGCAATATCCTAAGTATAGCAAAGATAATCCTAAGCGAGACCTGGGGTGAAAACAAGAACGGAAGAAAGAAGGATCAAAATAAGACGAAACACGTATATACAAAAGAGTACAATGTTGAGGTGCCTCTCAACAAGCGCTAGATTTTACGCCCTAGCTGGGCGCAAAGGCTAGGACAATGCAGTATCAAGGTTCAGGACGACATCGGTAAGGCGAATGCCGTACTGTCGCCGCAGTCTCGGTGTGAGAACAACGACGAACTCAATAGTGTAAAGTAAGACACCCAGGTATACAATCAGGCGGGTGTCTGCTACCGGCCAAAGATATGGGAAGAAATGATCGGGATCCGGTAGCACAAAAGAAATCATCGGCTCTGGTTCAGACTGGAGTGAGAGTATAGAGCCGAAGAAATCAAACGTGGAGAAGGATGGATCAGTAATAGAATCCTGCACGTCAATCAGTGTCTCAAGCAGGTGTGAACAATCAAGATCAGGAGACTCTCTAAACAGACTGATATCCGATGAATAGAATGGAAGAAGATCAGGCAGATCATCGACTATCTCCAGGATGGGCTCATCCTCGCGAGGGTCGTCGAGGTGAAAAGACTCAGAATCAGAATAATCTAAAGACTCGGTTTCCTGTTCCGTCAGATCGGAAACACTCTCAGTAGGTGAAACCGAGTACTCATCGAATGCGGCATCCTCCCGCAGATAACCCTTGGGGAGAGATGCAATATCAGAAGTGACAAGAAGAGGATCAGGATCTAGATGGGCATCTGCGCTGCTATCAAGTATCCCACTCGGTGCACCAGGCTGCATTATCATCGGAAGTGTAAGTCTCGGCAATCCGGAAATAGGAGAAGGTACTAGTCAACACCACGGAAGCTGGCAAAGTATCTGCGACTGATCCTCGCTCTGCGGCAAGGCTGGCTGTCAGCTGGTCCTCCGGAAATGTATCTATCTCAACAAAGTGGAGGACAAAAGGCTCGAAGATGGGACTCTCTATATCAACTCTCTCAAAGTGTTGTCCCTCCTCAAGCTGTGGCTGCTGGGCTGAGTCCTGGTGACTGTCTGCATCCAAGAAGTGTCTCTACAGGAAGGAACTGACTCCTCCGGGGACTGAAAACTGAAGTAGCTGAGTCAATGGCTGCAAAAGCTGGGGCTCCTCCGGCTCTTGGAGTGTATCAGAAGATCTGATATCCAAGACTCGTCAACTGAGAACTCTGGGACTGACTCGATTTCCAGCTGGAAATCCAACGGGAACTCAAGTAGACTCTGGGTCCGAACCTCTGCTATGGCATTCATCTCCTCTATCGGTGGTGCTGCATCATCCAAATCCTTGGGCTGGTGTGTAGAAGCTGGCTCATCATGTAAAGTGACACACCGCACTGGTACTGCATCGTCCGCATGTGTTGTCCCGACCATGGCATCTCGTGTAGAAAAACTCTGTGAAAGTAGCCTCGAGATGGTATCCAATAAGTAGATGTCGGAACTGCGGTGTGAACCACCACATGTGGTAATCATCAGTGCAAGCTGCTCTGCGGTCATCCCCCGCATGGAGATCTCAATCAAGTCTGTAAGTGGAAGTCCGTGCTCAGGAAATCTCCTCAAGAGGTCAAGAAACCTCGGCCATGCCTCGTGCAATGGCTCCTGGGGGTCAACTGAAAAGTCCATGATCAAAGACCGCATGAAATCTGCTCTACGTGGGGGAAAGTATCTCTGTAGAAACTCTCGGCGTAGCTCTCCCCACGTCTCAAATGTCCTCCCCAATCGTCGGTGCCATCTAATGGCTCTATCGTGAAGCGTGAAGGGGAAGGTCCTGCTCATCAGCTCCTCTGCAGTGACGTCTGAATATCTCTGTGCTCTACAAAACTCCTCGAAAGCAGACAGGTGAAGATACGGCTCCTCATGCGCCTCTCCTGAAAATGTCGGCAGTCGCTGAATGTAATCCAAATCCAAGACGAATGGACCTAGTGTAGAAGCTGACTGAGCTCCATGTGCTATCTGCTCCTCCATCCTTCTGGAATAGGATATGTCTGCTGATCTCCACTGCTCTCTCTGGTCCCCAACGGAGTGCGCTCTCAACTCAGCAACAACATCGTCCGAGTCTCGCATCTGCTCTAGCTGGTATCCTCGGACGTCTAGCACAACATGCCCTGAGTTATGAGATGAAAGGGAGGGAGGGAGCGGGAGGTTGGTCGGAGATCCGACCTCCCTAGAAGGTGGACTGGAATGATGGTCAGAAGACGGAGAAGAAGCCGTAAGAGTCGGCTCGTAGTGAGGGGAATCCATCATCCAGGGATAAGGAAGAAGAGAAGAGGAAGACTGAAGGGAGGTGAGGGTGGGAAAGCAGATAGATAGAGAAGAAGATGGGGAAGATCGAAGGGATCTGGCAATCACACAAGATGAACAAGCAAACCCCCAATTCTCCTACGCACACAAAGCTGAAGACCGAAGGGATCGGTCAATTATCTTGTCGATTTTATTTTAGGTGATCATCCAGTCTATCAGAGCGATTACGTGAGGTAAATAGGTGTCCAAATCTCTCTCAACCGACTGTCCTGTACTGAAAGCCGGTAATCAGTCAAGAAAAGATCGGAGGCTCTATCCTAATGTTCAGATCACTCTCTCGCTCATCCAAACCAGACAAGGAGGGGGTTACTCTCCCCAAGACAGTTTTTTTAGTGAAGTGTCTTTTAGGTCAAGTATGATTAGCAGTCCCGATTTTATTGTTTTTTTTCTTTTTAATATTTTTCAAATGAAAACAAACGGCCTAACGAATTTTTCGGTTCTCCTGGGTATTTAATCCAAAACAGGGGGAGAAGTCGAAAAAGCCGATGCGCGATGAAATCAATGATGCATGCTGAGTCAGAAATGCGTACCTTGTCTCCAGCACTCTACATGCAAGTGATCCGCGCAGAATTTAAAGACTGAAAAGTAAACTACCTAAATGATGCAATGGGAAAGCCGAGTCCTAAACGAGCAATTTCTACACGCAGAACCGTCTAATCGGTCACCGACCTCCAAGCCAAAGGGTCCGGTCTTGGCCCACCCCTCCTCTGTCCGACAAATCGGGGGTAGGAGAAAGCGCTTTACAGGGTGAGCTGCGGCACGTAGGCTACGAAGGAGATGAGTCGATTATTTTTATTAATGATTTTTAGTAGGTCCAATTAACGCACTATAGGAGCAGGCAATCAACTAAGTGTGGGGACCCTACTAATTATGGCACAAGCAAGAGAAATTCCTATATCTAGGGGCTCGATGAAA